>JAJEJO010003241.1:241796-348454 GCA_020662805.1 Glaucomys volans
GGGGGGGGGACAGCCGGAGGTGCCAAGGGGGGAACCCGTGAGGTCTGTGGGCTGCTTCTTGGGTTCATAGTTCAGCTTTTCAAAGGATCTGACATTTTCCCAAAGAAAAAATGTGAAGAACATGTGACCTCAGAGAGACTTGGTGCCGAGGGCCCAGTGCGGGCTCTCGGGGAGGAGGTGGCGTTTTAGCAGTGGTGAGACGCAGGCGGGATGGGACCCAGGCACAGCCCCTGAGGCGGGAGCAGGCGGGCAGAGCTGGGTGGCCAGCGGAGCCCGGGAAGGGGCCGGCGTGCTAAGGCGAGGCTGCACGTGGGACTGGGGCCTCTGTTCCCCCGTCACCCCCGGGGGGCCATGGACGGTGGCAGGGCTGGGCAGTGGCACACTGGGTGTGCCTGGCTGCCCCCAGCGGCTCCCTAGCCGGCACATGGCTCCTGTTCCCTGCTGAGTCCTCTCCCGCCCCCTCTGGGCTGCCCGGCTGAATGGCTGCCCGGCAGACTCCATTTTCAGGACGGGAGTCTCACCCGAAGTTGTGCTTAGCCACTGCCCCCCATCCCCATCCCCATCCCCACCGCTCAGCCTGGCCCTCTCAGCAAGGCCCTGCTGTCACCTTGGTGTGCGCACCCTGCGACCTGACCCCTGTGAGCGTGGACAAGCCCCCCACCTCCCAGGGCACGCTCACTTGTGGAACCAGGGACAGCGACACCGCCTCTCAGGCAGGCTCCTGGAGAGAGGGGCAGGTTGCCCCCCTGAGGCTGACAGGACATTCCAGGCCCCTGTTCCTGTGTCCCTGGTCCTGGCCAGGGCCCAGGGCTGGGCTCACAACATGGGCACTTGCCAGAGACCCTGGCCTGCTGCCCAGGCCCCAGACCAAGTGGTGTCATTATAGAGGGCTGATGTCCACCGCAGCTGCTGTGACCCAGTCCAGCACTCCTGTGCTCAGGGTGAGTGGCCAGGGCCAAGTCCCCAGCACACCCGCCTCCCCACCATCTGCTGATCATGGACTCCATGGAGGCTGACCACCCAGCAGTTGTGCCGAACCTCGGCCTCCAGTCAGAGGGGAAGGCGGGGCCTGGTGGGGTGCAGGGGGCCCGGGAGCGCTCGCGCCCCCAACAGCAGCCTCAGGCAGACACGAGCACAGGGCCTGGCTGGGCTCTGACACAACTTCACTTAGAGAAACAGGGAGACTTGAAGGGCCTGCAAGGAAGTCCTCACACAGACGGCCAATGATTTTTGACAGAGCCTTCAACAAGGGAAGGACAGTCTTCAACACGTGGTGCTGAGGAAACCCGATATCCACGTGGAAAAGAATGGAGGGGATCCCTACCTCACACCACAAACAAAAAGGATTTCAAAGTCAATCAAAACCTGAAGGTGAGAGGACGAATTATGTGACTCAGAGAAGGAAACATGGGTAAGTCTTCATGACACTGAATTTGGCATTGATTTCTTGGATACAACACCAAAAGCTCGATCATAGGAGAAAATGGGCTACATAAAGACTTGAAAATGTTTGTGCTTCAAAGGCACATGGACTGACAAGCATGTCGGGGAGGACACTCACATGTTGCTGGTGGAACTGCAAATTGGTGCAGCCACTCTGGAAAGCAGGATGGAGATTCCTCCGAAAACTTGGAATGGACTCACCATTTGACCCAGCTGTCCCACTCCTTGGTTTATTCCCAAAGGACTTAAAATCAGCACACCACAGTGACATAGCCACATCAATGTTTACAGCAGCTCAATTCACAAAGGCTAAGCTATGGAGCCAACCTAGGTGCCCTTCAACAGATGAATAGATAAAAAAAAAAAATGGTGTACATATGCACAATGGACTATAATGCAGCCATAAAGAAGAATGAAGTCATGGCATTCACCAGTAAATGGACAGAACTGGACACTATCATGCTCAGTGAAATAAGGCGATCACAAAAGAACCAAGGCCAGAAGTTCTCTCTGATAAGCAGATGCTAATACAAAATAGGGGGATGGAAGAATAGAAGTACTGCTGATTAGACAAAGGGGAATGAAGGGAAGGGAGGGGGTGGGAATAGGAAAGACAGTAGGAACGGGACAGAACTTTCATGTATGTTCGTATGTGAATATATGAACATATAACCAGGGAAACCACATCATGTCCAACCACAAGAAGGGGAAGTGATACTCCACGAATGGATTCCATGTCATGTACAACTACGAAGAACAAATAAAAATTGTTTTTAAATAAAAAAACCACATGAATTTTTCTCTATCACAAAAGTTCAGTTATGGAAAGAAATCCTAAAACTTGGCACCAAAAGGCAGCTCAAATAAAAAGCAAAGACCTTGAATAGACATTGCTACAAAGATGATGCAGGAATGACCCATGAGGATGTGAAAAGAGGCGCAACAGCACTGATATGAGAGAAATGGAAATGGGAACTATAATGAGAAGCCACCCCACAAGTCATTGTTAAAAACACCAAACAGGTGAGTATTGGTAAGGACGTAGAAGCTGGAAGCCCTTCTGTGCAATGTCCATTAGGATATAAAATGGTGCAGCCATTGTGGGAACCAATATGGCGCAGCCTCAAAAATGAAAAACAGAATGGTCAAAGGATCAGGATCAAAGAAAGGATCCAGGAATCCGGCTTCTAAGTCAAAACCTAAAAGAATTGAAAGCAGGGACTCAGACAGGAATTTGCACACCCATGTTCACAGCAGCAAGAGTCACAAGAGCCAAAAAGCAGAAGCAACCCAAGAGTCTGTCAATGAAGGAATGGATAAACAAATGTGGTCTCTTCATACAATGGAATATTATTCAACCTTAAAAAAGGAAGAACATTCTGACACTTGTTATAACACAGATGAACCCTGAGGACATGAAGTGAAATGAGTCATCACAGAAAGACAAACGCTGCGTGATGGCTCCCACGAGTCCTTGGAGTAGTCTAGTTCACAGAGACAGAAAGTCCAACGGCGGGTGTCGGGCTGGGGCAGCAGAAACGGGAAGTCCATGTCTACTAGGGACAGTTTCCGTTCGGGAAGTGAAGCGGTTCCGCTGAGGGAGGGCAGTGCTGCGTGCACAGCCACGTGAACAAAATTTAGGACGGATTTCTTCTACTGAAAATTTAAAAAGATAAAAAAGGAAAACATGAAAAAGCACAAGCCTTTGTAAATGCACTGCTAGCAAAGCTCTCCTCAGCTCTGTCCCTGAAGGGGCCCCAAGGATCAGGGCGCAAGCTAAAGCTTCTTCAGCGATACATCTGCTTCTGCCAACGACACTTCAAAAATACTTAAAACACTTTCAAGTAAGTTTGATGCTGATGGAATGAGGATGGGCCGGAGGCCGGGGGCCTGGATGTCGGGTGGCACTGACGAACGGCCTTCCTGGGACCCACGCTGCGCCTCGTGGTTTCAGCGAGCAGGAGACGCTGGTGAACTCTGAACAGGTTGGCTATGATTTGGATGTGCTTGTCCCTCCATGGTTCCTGGCTGGAAGTGGGGTGCTCGCTCTGGTGGGGCTGAGGTGGCGGAAGCTTTGAAGAGGCCGAGCCCCATGGAAAGGAACAGGGTCCTGGGGCTTTGCCTCACACACCGACACCTGCCCTCCCTGGGTCAGCTCTCCTGGGACTGGGTTAGTTCTTTCGAGAGCAGATGTTAAAAAGCAAGCCCACCCCAAGCCTTGGCCCCTTCTGCATGTGGCCAGTTCCCTTTCTGCTCTTCCACCACATTGTGACTCAGCCAGGGAGCCCCTGTAAGCATGCCAACCCCATGCTGCTGAGACATTCCAGCCCCCAGAACCATAAAACTCTTTCCTTGATAAGTTACCCGGCCTCAGGTGTTTTATTATAGCAACACAAAACAGATTAAGACAAAGTTTAAGAAAGTCCAAAAGAGCTCTGGTTTCTTCCTGTGACCACTGATGCCAAAACCTATCCCACAGGCACTGTGGAAAACAAAAGGGGGCCACAGGCTGGGGGTGGGGTGCTGGACTCCTAGCAGAGTGGGGGACAGTCTGGCTCCACGCAGGAGCAGAATGAGGGACAACTACCAATCATGATCAGTGGCAATAAATATGATCATGGGACCCAGAGGAGACGTGGCTGTTGCGTAGTGCGGCTGTGTCTTCTCGGGGTGGAATGGCATTTCCGCAGTCTCTCTGTGAGAATGGAAGGACATCCACACTCCACGTCCCACGGCTCAGTACAGCCACTTCCACTCCCTGGGGCTCCGCCTGGGGCTGGCCGATGCCTGGCTGGGGTGGGGGACAGGAAGGACCCCAGGGACGCTCTGCTTGCCTGGCAGGGCTGTGGGCACTGCTCCCAGCTCTGCACGGTCCTCAGAAGGCATGGCTGGGCACGGGAGCACTTCCTGGGGCAAACGCACACGGGCCTGCTGCCAGGGGCTCCCTCAGGGACGAGGCTGGGGTTGCAGCCGGCCAGCGAGTCTGCAGTGGCAACGACCCTCAGACCCCCCAAGGGATGGGACAAAGACTCTCTGTCCCGGCCACTCCCCACCCTCTCTGCATCCTTAGGACTACTTGATCACATGGAGACCGTCACTGCACCAAGCTGACCAACGAGGAAGCCAAGGCATGACTCAACCTACGTCTCTCTGATTCCAAAATCTGAGGCTCTCATCCCTCCTCTTTTGTCCAGGAAGCTAAGACATGGGGCAGGAGGAGGAGGGCAGTGGGTGGAAGGAAGGTCACATTCTGTTGTTCTGCCTAGAAGCTGTGTGTTCTTGGGCAGGAAAGTAACCTCTCTGGGCTCAGCACATGTCTCCCCAAGGCTAGCACCAGACATAGACTTGATTAATCTTAATTCTTCCTTTCTCTTCCCTGAGGAGGAGCACCTCACAGTCTACAGGGAGGAGGCAAATGTTTAATTAGGAAAAATTTACAAGGCAATCTGAAATTGGGTTGAACGGAACAATGAATAAAGTAATCCCCGTGCAGCCCGGGAGGCAGGTGGTGGGGGAGGCTGACCAGCGGAGAGGCCTCACCTCAGCAGAACAGGAGGCCAGTTGCACAGTTCTTGCTGGCATCCAGCGACCCCCAGAATCATGGTTTCTTAAAATGACAACAAGGTGTCAGGTGTAGGGGGGCACACCTGTAATCCCAGCCACCCAGGGGGCTGAGGCAGGAGGACTACAAGTTGGAGGCCAGCCTGGGCCAGTTAGAGACCACCTCACAGTGAAATTTTTACAAAGGGCTGGGACGTACTGGGAGCACTTGCCTGGCACATGTGAGGCCCTGAGTTAATCCACAGAACCAGCCGCAGACACACTCACACCAAGATGGCAAGGGGCAGGGGACAGACAAAGGGCAAAATTAGCTTTCCTGGGCTTCCTGGTAGAACTCAGTTCCAAGTGAAGTCCTGGTTTACTTTCCTCAGAGAAATGAGTCTATGGGATCAGTGGTTAAATACGGACCTAAGGAGCCCCTACTAGATCAGACGGAGTTTGAACATATTTTAGCAGAAGCTGGTTACTTTAAATATTACCTCCTTGTGGAGAAAACAAAATTCTTAACCTCCCGCCTGCTAGCTCCCCTTCCTGTAACCTTGGACCATGAGTTCCTCCCTTCCTCCCTCCCTTTTCTTTTCTTTTCTTTTCTTTTGGTACTGGGGATTGAACCCAGGGGCGCTTAACCTGAGCCACATCCCAGCCCTATTTATATCTTATTTAGAGACAGGGTCTTGCTAAGTTTGCTGAGGCTGGCCTCAAATTTGTGATCCTCCTGCCGCAGCCTCCCCAGCCACTGGGATAGGAACTTCTTATAGCTTGGCATCCCTTGACAGGAAGATATCTTCAGCATCATCTTCAATCGGGGGTAGAGGGCAGCTGCTCCTCACCCTGCACCTGTCCCAGACACCCTATTTAAATGTCAGCCCTTGGATGCATCCGGTCACCCCTCTGTGAGAAGTGAAGTTCAGTGGGAACCCGACCAGCCTTGCTCATATACATGCTGCCGAGGGTGGAGTCATTCCCAGAACTGAATGGCAGAGACCATCCGGCCCCTGAAGCCTGAGACACAGGCTGCGAGGTCCTTCACAGAAAACACAAGTCGCCTCCTGACTCATTCGCCCCTCGGAGCACCTGGAGGGGCCCGAGTTCCTTTTCTCATTTCACAGGTGAGGTGTTGGAGGCTAGAGGAGGTGAGGCCGGCCTCGCTAGGCCGAGGCTGGGCACAGATGCAGCTGCACACATGGAGCTGAGCTCAGCATGGCCTGAGCCCCCCAGGAACCTCCAGGGGCGCATGGGAGGAAGGGGCTCCCTGTCTCGGGGTGGCCCAGAGCAGTCACGCCCCGGGAAACGGACGTGTTCTGAGATGCACCTGCCCAGCTTCAGCGGCGGTTGGGCTGGTGCAGAGCAGACAGTCCTCGTCTCAGGAAGACCCCAGACCTGGGCCTGCCTGGGCAGGGCCGACTCCGTGCGCAGAGCAAGCAAAGAGAACGGGCTGCTTAGTGCCGGGTCTACGGGAAGGAAGGGCCCCGTGAAGGCAGCCCAGCGGAGTACCCTCCAGGGCGCCGGGCCTGCGGACACCAGCTCGGAACACCAAGGGGACAGACCAGGGCTGCCTCCAGACCAGGACGTGTGGGGTACAGTACAGAGCGGCCCGCCAGGCTTGGGGGACGGCGGGAAGCAAACAGCCACCTCCATTCAAACTAAAGCCACATCTCCTGAGGCTGAGGAGGAAGTGCCCAGGGCGACGGCTCCAGCACCGGCACCAGGGCCAGACATCCAGGGAAGGCGCGGGGCGAGGACAGGTCTGTGCCAGGGCTGCAGGAGGCGAGGAGGAGCCGCATGGGCATCGGGGAGGCAGAGGAAGGAGCCAGGGCAGGGCCCTAGAGCAGGCAGATGACGGGGGTCCTGGACCGCACTGTAAGGACCCTGCCCTGGACTCTGAATGAGGAGGGAGCCGGGGCTGGGTGCTGAGCAGAGGAGGGGTGATAACTGACAGGTTTTATCAGGATCTTTCTAGCTGTTCGATAGAGCCTGTGAAAATGAATGAGTCAATCAATGGGTGAATTCATGAAAATGAATGAACAGCCGGGTGCAGTGGCACACACCTATTATCCCAGCAGCTGGGGAGGCTGAGGCAGGAGGATCACAAGTTGGAGGCCAGCCTTAGCAACTCAGTGAGACAGCCTCTAAAAAATACAAAATAGGGTTAGGGATGTGGCTCAGAGGTGGAGTTCCCCTGAGTTCAATCCCTGGCACACACACCCCCAGAAAAGAAAGAAAATGAACGAACAGACAAGGAGAGAGAGGTGACTGGAATGGGGAGCCCGATGAGGTCCACACCCAGGAGACACACCGAATGGGCCTCGTAGTGGTGAGTCCTACGGACACTTTCTCAATGCCCACAGGGCTACTGCCAGGGCTGGGCACAGTCCCTAAGGGGACATATCCCAGCAGGTCTGTTATCGGCATCACTTTGCAGCCAAGGACTCGGAAGCTCAGAGACTGACACTTTGCCAAGGTCACACGGGGTAATTACTGGATATGTCAGGATTCAAATCACTCCCAGATCTCGAGTGTACACGGCTTCTGGATTCCCGAGTGGGGGCGAAGGCTTCCCACGCCTCCAGTGTTCAGAGCTGCTCCTGACTCCCTCCACTGGAAATCTTGGTGACCCCGTGTCACCCCGGAAGTGTCATCATGCATGCTCCCCTCACGAGGTGTGCTGAGGGCCCTTGGGCCTCGGGGCCGGTGCTGGAATTTACTGTTCTCTGTTTTAATAAAGACCATTCAAAGCCCTGAAAATTAATTTCCCCTAGGAAGACAATTACATGTCAAATAATACACCCACTGAGCAAATGATTAAGATAAAAACCCAGCCGAGCGGCTTGCCGGGTTCATTCCAAGACACTCAGCTCAACCAAGAAGGCCTTGGAAGGTCACTGCCAGGCAGTCAGGAGCGCAGGCGTCCGGCGGGGGAGCAGGGCATTCCTTCCTGGTGTTTGTGCACTGCCGGGATTTATTACAAACCTGTACACAGCGTCTGCAGGAAAGCCCTGCCCCTCGCTTTTCTAATAAGAGGACATTAACAGCATCGCCAGAGGCCAGAGCTGCGGGGGCCACACGCTGGCAGTTGCTAGAGCATGGCCAGCCCCAGTTGGGGAGGCCGGCTGCAGTCAGTGGCCACCACACAACTGGGAGGGCTCCGAGCCCAAGTGTGGCCATATGCCTTCTGACATTTTGGAAATTGTGGCCCATACTGCCACCAGGGATGACCTGTAGCACCCAGTCAGTGTGCCCAGGTTGCCCCAGTCGGCCTTTCTCAGTGGCAAGGCCAAGTAACTGAGGTCTCTGCAGATCTCCGAGTTTGCACCCTTGATGGAGTCACCTCTAGTGGAAATGGAGGCCCAGAGAGGTGAAGATGGGCTCACACGGCAGGGCAGGAAGCAAGGACTCAAACCAGGGCCATGGTCCCTGCCATGCCTGCAGCCTCCAGTCATGGGTGATCACGGGATTTAGTATATACAGACCAAGGGTCTGAAAAGTATGGCCCTTGAGCCATAAGGGCCCACAGCCGGCTTTTATAAATGAAGGTTTATTGGAACCAGGCCACGGCCATTCGTTTCTGAACGGGGTGCCGCAGCGTTGAGAACCACAGCAGTCCACGGATGCTGACACCCCATGCCGTCACAACCCGCAGTCTCCGTGTGGGTTTGCACCCTGACCTAACAACTCCTGTCAGGGCAGGGTCCCATCTGCACGTGGCTAAAGGCATGGGTGGCCTTTGGGGGCCAGGTTGAGGCAGTGACTGTAGAATCTCTGAGGTGCAGGTCCCCCTGGCTGCTTTAGGAAGTGGTAGTGACTGTCCCGAGACCACGTTCCTGGGTGTGATGGTTTGGATATAAAGTGTCCCCCCAAGAGCTTGTAAGTGGGACACTGCAAGAAATGTTCAGGGGCAAGCGATTCCATGACAAGAGCCGTGATCTAATCAGTGGATTGATCTATTTGATGGATTAATAATTTCAGTGGATTAATGGGCGGTGACTGTAGGCAGGTAGGCTATGGCTCTTGTATTTTCAATCTCTAGATGTTTGCTTTAGGTATGGAATGCCTTCTAATTATTATTTTAACAACCTTTTCTGCTAATCCTAGCATCTGTGTCTGTTTTGGTCACTTTTGATCGATTTTTCTTTGTATGGGGTCATATTTTCTTGCTTCTTTTCACGCCTGCAAACTTTTCACCTGGAGGGCAGATACTGGGAATTTTACTTTGCTGGGTATTCTTGTATTCCTCTAAATCCTGCTGAGCTTGCTCACAGCCCGGTCAGGTGGACAGTCTAATCCTCAGGGTCTTGCTTTCTCAAGATCGTAGGTGGGACCCAACCAGGGCTCACTTCCTGGTACTGGGGCAGGTCTTTGCAAATACTTCGGTCGTGTGCTGGAAGTTGCGAGACTTTCCAGGCTAGCTGGTGAGAACAGACGCCGTTCCTGCCCACGGGTGAGTGTCAGGCACTGCACTGTCTGTAATTCCTTTTGGAGAGTTCATCCGGAAGATTCCCCAGCCTCTGACAGTTTTCTCACAGGCATGTGCTCATCAGCACCCAGGTGAACCCGAGAGTGACCCTGCTCAGGCTCCCCAGGCTCACTCCTCACAGCGCAGTTCCCTTTGATCTTGCTGCCTTGGCCTTCCAGACCCTGGGCCCCAGCCCCACAGGGCATTCCCTGGGCTCAGCCTGGCTTCCTCCTCCCTGGGCTGTGGCTGGACACTCCCCCAAGGCAGATGCTGGATCACCCTCTCCAGCTGTCCCTCCAGAGACCCCTGTCTCTCCCTGACTAAAGCCCAGTGTCTTACAAACTTGTTCCAGCAGTGTGTCTATTTTTTTGGAAGCTTCAGGTGTCCTCTTCCATCGGAAGCCTGGTTTGGAACACCCAATGGATTTTATTTCTGCAGGACATTTTGGGGAACCCTGGGGTTCCTGAACTTGATCCTATGTTGCAAGCAGAGACTCTCTGCACCCAAATCTTCTGCTCATTCTCAGAATTCAATTCACTTTGCTGTTGTCTGAGCACAGCAGTGGGGAGGGGTGGGTGGTGGTTTTGGAGCTAAGACGCTGTGCCAGCTACTCCTGCAATAGTTACAATTCGCCATCAACACGGGCATGACCCAGGTGAACTTGAAATGCACAGTTAATGTCCTGGACATCTAACCAGCTGGCCCCATGCAGGCTTGTCCATCTAGAGGGACAGCAGCAGTGGAGGAACTGCTAGGACACTGCCTCCTGCTCTGCCCAGGCCATCCCAGACACCCCAATTCCAACAGAGTCCCCAGTAGAGACGGCTGAAGTCAGCAAAAGCTTACTTCCTGCTGGTGCGGAACACCTCAGTGACGAGCAGACTGTCCTTGGAAGGGTGCAAGCGTGTGTGCATGGATGATCCCAAGCCGGGGATCCAAGAGGGGCTGGACCAGATCACCCACTCTGGCCCTTCCACATGGCACAGATCCCATGACAACAGTCCGCCAGTGGTTCATTCGTAAGTCCTGCTCTTGGCTGGGAGTGAGTTTCCATGGAAATGTCCACAAGGCAGATCAGGAAGTGAGCAAACCTGCAGCAAGGTGCTGGGGTGGCTGGCACCCTTCCCAGCCAGGCCCTGCCTGGCCTCTCTGAAGGGACCAGGCCACACACAGCCGCTTATGTAACTGGTGCCTCTGAAGAGTCGCTGCTCCGAGTCAACTTCCGAGTCTAGGTTGGCAAACTAGCTCAAGGTAATCTACGACTCCGGGATGCTTGGGTTTCTAAATACCAGACAGCGACAAATCGCAAACACCTGATTTCAACTCCTTCCCCAAGGGGACAGTGTCCGCTGCAGCCTGCACAGCACCCGTGGCCCTGTTGGCAGGGGGGCCTGGGGGATGGAGCAGGCCTGGCTGGAGGCCCCCTAGAGACTCAGGGAAGAGTCCTGCAGTGTTCCCGCTGCCTTCTTCTGCCTCCGGAGGGCATGCACGATGGTGTAGGCTTTGGTCTTGCACAGAGACTGCCTGGCATGGAGATCGGCCACATCCCAGCTGGCTTGGCTGTGTGTGCGTGTGCGTACGTGTGTGCGTGTGTGTGTGTGTGTGTGCGTGTGTGTTTTCCTTCTTAATGGCTGATACTGTTTCAGGCAAATCCTGACTTAGGCAGCAGAGATCCCAGTCACCAGGAATCCTGGCTGTGAGGTTTGGGGACGCTGCCCTCCTCTGCAAGGGTGGCAGGTCTGCCCTAACTGTCCAGAGCAAGCCAGCCCTTGGGGATGGGGTGGGCACTGCTGGGCACTCTGCCTGTCCCTGTGCTGAGGTTTCTATCTACAGCCCCCGAGGTTCTATCTTCTACTGGCAGGTGTCCGCGGCGTCCACCCTGGGCTCCTCTGCCCTGTCACTGCTGCTCCGAATCCACCCCACCCCTGCAGCCTGCACTGGGCCCACCCAGGGCTCACACTCACCGTCCCCCTACCCTGCAGACACCTGAGGGGTCAGCACCAAGTTGTGGGGACCACCCTCTGGACAGAGAGGCAAGGGCCAAAAGGAGATACTGTCCCAGTGACCTGGGAGAGACGAGCGGACCGTGTCAGACACGGGGAGCAGTGCCTCAGCGTGGGGCCCGAGGAGATGGGGCCAGGGGCCTGCTCAGCTGGGAGGGGAGGGGCACGGAGCTCTCAGGTGGGGCCAGAAGGCGCAGGGGAAGCCTGTCTGATGGTGGCTGTGGCGGGAAGGGTGACTGGGTCCCTGTTCCCCAAGTCTCTGTGGAGGGCTGGGAAGGGAGACCCCCAAACCCACCTGTCCCCTGGGTCTGTACTCTGAAAGCAGCTGGAAAGGAGGCCACCAGTGAGAAGCATATCCCCTGCCACCAGCCACCAGCACTTCCCGCCCAGAGCTCAAGCAGAAATATGAAGGGAGCCTCCCCGGGCCGAGCACACGTCACTCCAGAGCGACAGCTAGGACTCCCGGATGGACAGCGGTTCTGTGCCAGAGTCAGAGAAGTCTGTCTGGAATGTTCTCTAGTATTTCCCGCTAGCCCCCAGCACCCAGGGAACTGCGTCTGGGAACACGCTGCTCTGGAGGATGCGTCTACCCGTGACGCCGCCTCGGCCGAGCTCTGTGTGTTTGAGGGGCTCTTGGAGCCCCGGCAACCTCAGAGGGAGGAAGGGCTCCGGGCACAGCCTGGCAGGAAGGCAGCCCTCGCCATGCTGGATCAGGGATCACGCCTCGGTTCCTGTGGCCATCAAGGTCCCTGCACACGGTCCTCCAGTACCTAGACCTCGCTGGCTCCTCCTCAAGACCCCTCCCAGCCATAAGGATTCAGGGCCAGGAGGACGCAGCCTCAATGTGCAGACCCAGCCTTCTGGCCGGGAGGCTAACACATGCGCACTGATGACGGCCACACCACCAGGGGGCTTCCTGGAAAAGGCGCCAGGTGGGTGCTCAATCCCATAGGACCTCTGCAGTTCCAGGGCCGGATACCCCTGAAATGATACCTCCACGGGACCTGTCTCTCTCACCAGGTGGCAGGGTGAAGGAGTGGCATGAGGGAGGCCTTGTGGGTGGCAGGCCCTGCCTCCCTGTGAGAGGCAAAGGAAGGAACGGTGAGAGCACCTCCAGTCTGGTCCTGGAGAGCTGGGATCAGGCGCCCTCCAAGCAGCAGAGACACAGCCACGGCTAAGAGTCCATGGGCAGCGGCTCCACCTGCTCCACCTGCTGCCTGGATGACCCATCATCTTCCTTAAGAACAAGGGGACAGAGGTCAGCCCATAAACCGCTCCACCTTCCTGACCCTTTACCTTGGGACTTGGAAGCTCCCCCCACGGAGCAGTGCTCTGAGTCCCATGCCTGGAATCCATGCTGGCTCTGTGACTTGCTCTGGACTGGAGAATGTGGTGGAAATGCTCTGTCCCTTCTGGGAAGAGGCCTCAAGCGGCCAATGGCTCTGCCCAGACCCTGGGACCCTGTCACTGATATGTGCAAAAGCCCAGCTGGACTCCTGAAGAGTGAGAAGCACATAGCCCAGTTACTGCTGCCCCGGGTCACATCAACCAGCAGCCAGATGACCCTCAGGAACAGATGTGTCTTGGCTGGGGATCGAGCTCAGTTGGTAGAGTGCCTGCCTCACTAGCATAAGGCCCTGGGTTCAATCCCCAGCATGCAAAAAATAAATAAATAAGTAAATAAACAAATAAATAAAAAGAGAGAGAGAAACAGATGTGTCTTACTACCCTGCTGGGATCATACATGCCTAGGGGAGCCCAGGAGACCCGCCCAGCCAACTTCCCAACTAAATAAACAGCTTCTCCAGGGAGACACCACATTTGGGATGGTTGTTATGCAGCAGAAGCTAACTGACACAAGCACCAGGTTTCCTGGGCTCTGTCTCAAGACTGCACCGGGCTGAAACCTAGCTGTAAAGGGAGGGGCCCAGGGCTTTTGTCTCCTGGCCTACATGGTAGCCACCGTCACACCAGCATCCTGAGGAGCTGTCAGGCACCAGAAACTGCCACGTAAGAAGGGAAGGGGAGGACACACAGGGTCCTTATTTCCTCTAGAGCCTCCTGGTCCTAATAAGAAGACAGAAGCCCAGAGAGTTGAAGCCTTTCTCTGAAGTCCACACAGGGTCTGCGGGAAACTAGAAGCAGCCTGCAGATATCTGCTCCGACACAGCTCATTTCCCAGAAGGCTCCCTGGGTGACATCCACTACTCACAATCGCCATCAAGCCTGCTCCCCAAGTCTGGATGGGTGGGCCCCCGTTTCTCTGGCAGCTCTCCTACTGACCATCCTGTTCCACCAGCAGCTGGTCCAACCCTCCAGTGCACCGTGCGGCCTGGGGCCAAGCCGGGCGTGCCACCTGCTTGGCAGGGCCCTCCAGCTGAGTTTTTATTCTAAACATGACAGAATAATCAAAAGAAAACACTACTTCATGGCAAGTGGAAATGTATGAAATTCCCATTTCGGGTCCACAGACAGAGTGATCCCGCAGCACACCACACTCGGTCCTTTACGTGCTGTCCATACTTCTGAATGACGGGGTCAGGTGAGCAGCTGGGGCAGAGGGCACAGGACCCTCACAAGCCACAATACTCACTACCTGCCTGTTGACAAGACAGGAGCCTCTTCTCCCCCAGGGGTTTTACAGGGCTGCTGCCTGCCTGGGACACCACTCTTCCATGGCCAGATCACCCGTCCCTCGCTTCGTCCACAGCTCTCCACAGGGTCGCCTCTGCCCATCTCCCTGACCTCCGCAGGCCCTCTGACATCCACTCAGCCCATTAGCTTCCACGCAGACTCACCCCACCTGCCACTGGCCTTGAGTCGGCTTTTTGCTGCTTTGACTAAAGGTCTAGACCAGAGCAACTGCAGAGGAGGACAGGTTTATCTGGGGCTTACGATAGCAGAGGGCTCAGTCCACAGACAGCAGGCTCCATTCCTCGGGGCCTGAGCTGAGGCTGGACATCCTGGAGGAAGAGTGTGGTGGAGGGAAGCAGCTCCCATGGTGACCAGGAAGCAGAGAGACTCCACTCCCAGATGCAAACATGTCCCCACAGCCACCCCCCAGTGCCCACCTCCTCCTCCACAGCACCTGCCTCCAGGGACCACCAGCTGACCCCCCAGGGAGCAGTGCACTGATGGGGTTGAGGCTCTCACCACCCAGCCAGCTCTCCTCTGAGCCTTCCTGCTCTGTCTCCCACGTGGGCTCTTGGCTGCCACCTCAACCCACAGCATAACTGTCCCCCTGATTTCTCAGGACTCTCCCTACAGCCTCAGTTCTTGAGAACAGTGATACCATAAGTGGATCCAGCACTTATGACAGGCTGGCTCAGTGCAAGTTTGTTGACTGAGTAACTGCCTGTAACACACACACACACACACACACACACACACACACACAAAGCCGGCCCAGAAGCTGGGAGCAAATCCAAAATCCAACCATTGCACAGGGAGTCTGGCTACTTTTTAATTTGGTAGCAAAATGGGACACGGGACAGGAAGTGCTGCCATGAATTTCTAGGCATAGCCCTGGAAATGAAGATCCAGGGGCTCTACCCTGAACCCTGCTTTCTTGGGATCACAGATCTGCCATCTGGGAACAGGGCAAGCAGCTCCCAAGGCACCTTGGAGATGGGGGTCACCTGACCACAATCTGGCCTATCAGCACAGACATCCTCCTTGGCCACAGTGATGGTCTAAGGTCTGGGCATGCTTGGTGGTCACCCACCTCCAGTCGTGGGGTTCCCTGGCAGGAGGAGGTGACAGATCAGGAACCTAGAAGAACTAAAGAAAAGTCCAGAATGGCTGCGTTCTGAAAGTGTGCTTCTCATCAGAGGAGAGTCCACACCGTGTAGGCTCAGCCTCCACACTGTCCACCCCCAAGTTAAAACTGTGGGGAAGAACACAGCCACGATTCCGAGAAATCACGCAGAGACCCACTGAAGCACCTCCCATCTCTTCCTTGCTGGCCCCAGCCCCCTCTGACATGAGACCAGCACTCCCGCACGCTGTTCCTGGACAGACACGGGCAGCGCGTTTCTGGGGCACTGCCCTATGGCAGAAGTCAAGAAACACAGGCTCTGCTCAGGAATCCTACCTCTGGGACATCACGGAGAAAATCAGAGGTGCCGACAAGGGTGGAAGCACCCAGCGTTCCCTGCAGCACTGTGCACAGTGGCTCCAAACTAGAAGGAACTGAAACACCTCCCACGAGGAAACCGCAGACAATCAGGGGTGTCTCCACGAACCTCACACTGCTTCAACAGTCACCTGCTGGGGGAGTCTGGGTGCTGCAGGCAAATGACACAGCTTTCGGCTGGGCCCTCGAAGCCTTCCAAGGCCCCCAGGGCTCTCCTGGTTCTCACTGTCCCAGTGGCCTCTTCCTGTCCTCTCCTGCTTAGTGACCAGCAGGGCTGTCCCCTCCCCTGGTCCCAGGACTTCCAGTCAAAAAATCTGTGCTGTGTTCTCCATTCTTTCCCTCCTGGCTCCTGAGACAGCCAGTCCGTCCGCCAGTCCTGCAGGGCCTCTGGGCCACCCAGGCCTCCCCTGCCCTCCCCACACTCTCACCAAGCTCCTCCCGACTCGCCCTCCACTCCTTCTGCCCATCTCTCCTTCTCTGGGTCCTACTCCCGCCCCTCCCCTCCCTCATTCCTTCCCCAAACTAATCAGGAGTCAAGTGAACCCAAAGCCACTCTGGGGACCGCACCGGGCACCCTCCTGCTTCCCTGCAGGGTCAGCTTCACAGGGACCCTTGTGCTGATGTGGCTGGCTCCACACAAGGAAGAGGGGCCACAGCACTTAGGTTACCCTTGATCCTTCTGAAGGTCACATCTGCCCTGCAGGCAGCCCAGAGCCTTGTCCCCTCAGAGGCACTAGGAGTCCTTGCTTGCTGTGGGCGTGCCCTCCAGAGGTCCCAGGAGTCACAGCCCTTTAGGTTTCTGTATTAACTGCAAGCACCAGGCTACAACCCGCTTTGCAGGCTGAAGTGCACCCTGCCCTGACTCCCCAGGGGGTGCAGGACACCCAGATATCTGGGGTCCTTGCTGGAGCATCGATTTTATTACAAGAACTGTGAGGAACACAAGTTTACTGAGAACCACCTTTGCTATGGCAGAAACCTGGGAGAAAGGACAGCGAAGAGCAGGGCAGCGGGACCTGCCCGGGGAAAGCAGTCTTGACCTCCCTCCCAGTGGGGGCGGAGGGCCCACCAGCTCCCCTGGCCACACGCGCCCCTCTGACTGTAACCACAGGGAGAACACAGCCGTTGGGTCCAGGCCTGCCCAGGCCCACAGGTGATGTCAGGATCCACAGCCAAGACATCAAGACAGTGACGGTGACACTGCAACCCAAGGGCCTGTTTCCTATGACACCACAGGCACGTCACTAAGCCTCGGGGGCTGACAGGAAGGGAGCTCTTGTCGTCATCTCCCCATTAGGTCCTCATGGGTTTTCCTACCAGAAACCCTGGCACCCAGAAGGCAGCGGGGTGACATGTCCCAAGTGACGAAGGACAAGAACCCTGTGGCCAGCAAGGCTGTCCTTCCCGCAGGAGGGAGACACAGAGGCACTGCAGATGCCGGGTCCCCTCTGCTGCTGGAACAACATGCCTCAGGCTGGGCCATCCTCTGATAACGGAAACGGAGGCTGCCAAGGCCAAGGTGGCAGGAGATCCAGCGTGCGGGGACCGCTGCTCTTCTAACCGGGGGCCTTGATGCTGTGCCTCGCATGGAGAAGAGTGAAAAGGTTGAACTCACTATCTCAAGCCCCCTTCCCCAAACCCCCAAGCACTGGGGACTGAACCCAGGGCCCTGTGTGCGCTGGGCAAGTGCTCTACCCCTGGGCCACTCCTCCAGCCCTTTTGATTTTGAGACAGGGTCTCACTAATGTGCTCGGGACGACCTCAAAGGTGCACTCCTCCTGCTCAGCATCCCGAGGAGCTAGGATTACAAAAGTGAACTACCGCGCCTGTGCGTGCTAGACGAGCCCTCCCTTCTGAAGACACATGAAGACACTGGTCCCTTGGGGGGCTCCTCCTCCTGGGGACTCCTCTCAGTACCGTCAGAGTTGAACTTCTACCAGGAGTTTTGAAGGGACACATGTTCAAACCACAGCCTCAGATAAACAAGACTCGAGGGAGCTGGTCACCACTAGAGGTGCCCAGCGGGTGGGGAGTCGTTCAGGTTGAGCAGAAGGACATTAGGAACTCAGCTGGATAAAGACAGAAAGGTCTCCGATGAAGGTAAACTCACCAAAATTATAAAAGCTAGAGCTGGTTTTGCTTTCTACAAGATATGAATGTAGAGCAAGTAACGACCGTGACCCTTAGTCACTGAACACACGGTTCACACACACGGAACTCTGTGACATCAGCAGCGAGCGGGGGACGGGCGGCTGTGCAGAAGCAGCCTTTGGCACGTTACAGATGTTAGGCTGCTGTGGAGTCACACCAGAGTGTATCAGGTTCCCAAGTTCAACGGAACCCCTGTGGGAACCCCCAAGAAATTGCTATAGAACATACCAACAATGAAAGGAATGGGAATTAAAATGTTTCACTACAAAAATCAACTAACTAGGAAAAAAGATAATCATGCAGGAAATTAGGGGCCAGAAAGCTATAAGATGTACAGGAAGCAAATAACAAAACAGAAGCCAGTCCTCCCTTACCAGGAATTGCTTTAAGTGAAAATATGTTAAATACTCCTATCAAAAAACATGGAGTGGCAGAATGAACAGGAAATGGGATCCAGTCTGCTTTCCAGTACAACTAACCCAGGAAGAGCACCCAGCCCTGGTAGGATGTGGTGAAGTGTGTCCTGGGCTGACATGAGCCTAGTAGAGGGATGGAGTACAAGAAGGCCTGAGTGTGTAATCCCTAAGCCAGATGGAGCAGGAGTGAATAGAAAGCTAGACCTAGGTCAGATCAAGGTCAGACTGGAGTTCTTGATCCCAATTTGCAGATGAGGAAAGTGAGGTTCAGGGAAGTTGAGCCATCATTCTGAAATCATGAGCCCAAATAAATCTTTCTCCCTTGTACATTGTTTTTCTCAGGTATTTTGTTACAGTACTGGAAAGTTGACTAACATAGAAAATTGGTACAAAGAAGTAGGGTCATAGCTGTGACTGTGCCTGATGATGTGGTTCAGAATCCTTTGGAACTGCTTTTAAAGGAAGAATTTGGAAGAGTATAGAAAAGCAGGCTAGAAAAAGCTTAGACTGCTATTTAGTGGAGCTAACAGGAGATTCGGGTGGTAGCTCGGAAGAGCAGAATGCTGACAGGAACGGGGGGTAAAGGCAGTGCTGGTGAGCATTCAGATGAGACTGAGGACTCCTCTGGGAACAGAACCGGATGCCATTCGTGTGACATTCTGGTGTGGAACATGTCTGTATTTTTCCCATGCCATGAGACCTCACGTGAGGCTGTGTAAAGGTGACAGAATAATTAATCTGGTGGGGAAAATTTGGAATGTTGAGGCTCTGGTGAGAGTATTGCTGGTTGCTTTTAGCCAGGTTATAGTGAGGAGTATAAGCAAAAAGCAGAGCAAAATCATGAAAATCTTATAGTTTGTCTAGAAAAAGAGCACAGTTGAGGCCAAAGAGGGTGTGACTGCTAAGGAGGTTAGTGCCATTTAAAAGAAGATGAGTAATTTGTAGGGGACAATAGGAAAGACACCTTGAGGGCATCTCAGGAATTGGTCAGACCCCACCCAGGCAGGCTCCAGGATGTGAAAATAGAACTCATTCCAAAGACTTTGAGAAGAGAACCCCAGAACGCCCTGCTCAGCCAGGGCTGCCTAGGGAATTACTTCCCCAGGATTTCTCTCCCATGGCTCCCACGCTGGAGCTGGGCCTAGCCACGGCTCCTGGTGGTGGCACAGCCTGGCATCTTCCACACGGAGCCGGCTGTACAGACATGCAGAAAAGAGTCACAGAGGGGCCAGCGGTGTGGCTGGCTCAGAATCCACAGCTCAGAGCAGGAGGTATGACGCCACAGAGTGAAGCAACATTGTGACGGAGACCCGGGAGGATGGAGATGCCTAGAGGGAACAGTGTCTGCTGGGGAAGGCCGCAGGCAGCGAGGAGAGCCAGCCCTAGATAGTGGCCTTGCGAGGTAATAGGAGTGAGGCTGCCCAGGCCCTTCAGGGCTCACCTCATGCCAATGTGTGGCCCAAATGCCAAATGTGCAGCTACAGGCCCTGCTGGGTTTTGTTCTTGTTTGGAAAATTTTTCTATTCCTTCCATTGGGAATGGGAACAGTTGCCTTGTGTCATTCAATTTGGGGAGTATGTAACTTGGTTCTTAATCTTTTTTGGGGGGAGGGTAACCGGGGTTTAGACTCAGGGGCACTCCACCACTGAGCCACACCCTCAGCCCTATTTTGTATTTTACTTAGAAACAGGTCTCACTGAGTTGCTGAGGGCCTTGGTGTTGCTGAGGCTGGCTTTGAACTCAAGATCCTCCTGCCTCGGCCTCCTGAGCCACTGGGATGGCAGGCATGGGCCACCATCCCAGCTGTAACTCATTTTCTTAATCTTTACGGGGGCTCACAGCTAAGAGTGCCTGTGTCTCAGTGAAAACTTTGAACTTGGACGTTTGAGCAATGTCAGAACCACCGTGTGACCAGTAGAGAGAGACCAGAGGTACGCTGCACTGTGAGATGGACACCAGCCTTGGGTCTGATGGTGTGTTATTTCAAATATCCCTGTAAGATCACGTATTGAAGGCCTGGTCCCCAGTGGGACATCAGTGTTCAGAGGCAGGGCAACTGCAGGTGACTGGACGGGTAGGCGCTGACCTCATAAATGGACCATGAGGACCCATACTGGATTTATAAATCCGTAGGCTATTGAAAGGTGCTAGGATCTTAGAGAGATGGGGCCTGGTCAAGGAGGGAGGTCAAGGGGCCTGCCCTTGAAGAAACGTTTTTACCATTTTGACTCTGGTCCCTGTTCTCTGGTCAGCTGCTCCATGTTCTGTCTCGTCCTCACCAGGAGGCGAGCAGCTAGGTGCCATCACATGCTCCCGCCATGGTGTTCTGCCCTGCCCGAGGCCAAGTGCCAGGGAGCCGACTGTGACGTGACCTGGGGCTTCTGAAACCATCAGCCCAAATCCACCTTTCCTCTTTTTTTTTCCCCTCAGGTATTTCATCAAAACTGCAGGAATCTAACACACCTTTGATGGCCACCCTGTCAGCTCTCCCTTGGGCACCGGGAGACAGGGCTACTGGGAAGCCCCTCCTGACTCTGAGCCTGCCCGTCCATCCTGGAGCCTGGGAGGACAGCTCTGGTTCCCGTACACAGCAAACGCCCGGCTGTCTGCAGGTTCAGCAGTTTTCAGACTTCCTTGCAAACAAAAGGAAGTGCACGTTCTTGGTACATTTGGGGCAAAACAAGCAGAGTTAATTAGAAAGGCCATGGTCTCTCCTCAGTGTGTGAGTCAGCTTTTATGCTGCTGTGACTTAAAGACCCACCAGAACAATTTTAGGGGAGGAAAAGTGTATTTGGGGCTCATGGTGGCAGAGGGCTCAGTCCACAGATGGCAGGTTCCATTCCTCGGGGCCTGAGGTGAGGCTGAGCATCATGGAGGAAGAGTGCGGTGGAGGGAAGCAGCTCCCATGGTGACCAGGAAGCAGAGAGACTCCACTCCCAGATGCAAACATGTCCCCACAGCCACCCCCCAATGCCCACCTCCTCCTCCACAGCACCTGCCTCCAGGGACCACCAGCTGACCCCCCAAGGGGATTAATTTTCTCTCACAACCCAGTCATCTCCCCTCTGAACGTTCTTGCATTGTCTCACCCGTGAGCTCCTCGGGGACCCCTCACACCCACACCATGACACTCAGTGTGGAGAGAGATGCTCACGTAGAAATGGACCAGTTCCATCAATGGCTTTCGCCGCCATACCTGGGTTCTGAGTAAGACAGTGTGGTAACCAGGACCCCCTTCTTGGGAGCAGCCCCCTAATTCCCACGTGCCCTAAATCCTGTCCCTAGCCCCAAGCTGCTGGCTGGTTGTTTTGCAAAAGGAACTACCGTGTCCAATCAGAGTCCCAACAGGAGAAATGAGCCGTGCAAACCCATCTCCTTAAACATGTCTAAAACGTCTATGCATCACAAGCAAGTCTCACACAGCCACCTGCTCACACTTGCTGAGCTGGGCACGTCTGACCCTGGACGCTGCTCTGCTTGGGGAGCTTCTGTCTCCTTGAGAGGTCATACGTTCAGGCTGCCAGTAAGTCACACAGGAACTTGTTAAGCATACGATCCCTGGACTCCATCCAGGAACTACGGAGTCAGGCACGCTGATCCTGGGGGCCAGGATCTGCATTTCCAAGCAGCACCACAGGCCGTTCTGCCTTGCAAAGGCTTCTCTGTACCCCATCTTGGCTGTAGGCTGTAGTCTGTGCTATCTGAGGACCATTTGCTAGTTCCTGGCCTCAGTTTAACAGAGATGAAAAACGAAGCGCCAGCCACACTCCTGAAGGGGTGGGTTTGATTGGCAGATGAGTAGGCTCCGCCCAGAGACAGAAGCCATTCGCTGTTATTTGTTACTATTACTGAAGATAACTGAGTGCATTTCAGGGTTTGACGGGGCGTGGGTGGGGCGGGGGAGCACATGATTTCACCCACAGAAAGTTCCTAAATCTTAAAAAGAGTCTCAGTGGGGGCTGGGCTGGGCCGAGTGGTGGAGTGTGGCCTGGCCCGTGTGAGGCCTGGGTCCCCTGGGTCCCCTCCTCAGCACCACGCAGGAATGAATACGTAAGACAGAGGGACTGCATCCATCTGCAGCCAAAACAAATGGAAAGAAAGAGTCTCAATGCTCCTTCCTGCCTCCCCACTTCGCTCCTTTCTTTTCAGAACGCAAAGTCTACGAAGCTTCTCTTCCCTTCCCACGACCCCCCCATTCGTGCATCCTGAAGGACTGAGTTTTGGGGGCTTCCAGCGCCTCCCTCTGAGTGGAATCAAAAGCAGACACTCTGTTCCCCGGGAACAATAAGCAAAGCCCTCCGTTTGCAAAATGGTTCTAAGTGAGTCATTTCATTTGGGGAAAATGGCTACATCTGATCTTGCAAATGCTTCGCCTCAGGGAAAAGCAGCGCGTGTGAATCCAAAAGCGGGTTTCTGACCAAAAAAAAAAAAAAAAAACCAAACCCAGTTCCTGCCGCTGACGGGCGCTCTGAAAGCCACCCAGAGAGCTGGCATCTCACCATTCAAGTTTCACGACAGACAACCGCACCGAGCGGGAGTGGGGCACAGGGTCCAAGGCAGGCACTGGGAATTTGTGACCTTCACACTGAGAAGCCCAGCAGCTCTTGGCTTCCACCAGAATCGTCCGTAGGCTGGTGGCACCGACATGTCCTCAGGGAGTCGCCCCCTGCAGCCCTCTGCTGACTGTTCTTAGGGAGGGTTTGCTAGTGTGCTCAGGGGTCTCCCCTCAGGGGGCGTGGGGCACTTTTTTCTTTCTGGTGTGAGGCCTGCCAACACTCACGAGTCCTGAGTCCAATGACACACACAATAACGTGCTGACGCGGGCACGGCATCTTCCCGGGGCTCCCACTGATGCCACGCTGAACCCAGGCCAGAGATGCCCTCTCGGACGTGACCCACAGGCTCATCCCTGTGCTGAGGTGACAGCAGGAGTGTTCAAGTCACTGGGACACACAGCGAGGATGTCAAAGACCAGGCACAAACTACCGCAGAGGTCAATGAGGTAGCCAGTTCATCAGCCCCTGCTCCCCTCAAAGCTCCCAGGAGGTGGCCACAGTGGGGACCCTGAGAAATGCGTAGGTGTGGGGTGGAGGACGTGTGGTCAAGGGGGAGGAGCCACCAAGTCAAAGACACTGGCTAGACGCTGGCCAAATCACTAGGCAGACTTGGAAGGGTGACAGTGCTGTCTGGAGGCAGTATGGGGTGCCACAGGAAAGTGACAGCCACCCTGGTGACAGGCGGCAGTGTGGGGACCGCCAGGCTCTAGCAGGACAGGTGAGAGGGAGTCGCTGGGGAGCAGCAGCAGAAGGCCGGTGCCACACTTCAGTTTCTGGTCTGGGAGAGGACTGGGGCGCTCAGGGAGAAGTGAGTGACGCAGAGGCTCGGGGACTCGGCTTTGGGCCTTGCGGTGCTCTCTGTCCTGGGGAAGTGGCTGGGAGCACGGGGCCAGAGAGAGCCCCGGCATTGCATCTGAACGGGCAGGGGCCGCTGGGCCTGAGGAAGGGGAGCCCCTCATGGCCAGCTCCTGGGTGGAGGGCAGGACGGTGACCCGCACCTGACGTGCACGCCATTTGCCCTTCTGGAGTGAAGCCCAATGCCTTGTGCATGATGGAGACAAGGGGTCAAGGCCCAGGTCAAGTCCAGGAGGGTCACATCTGACACTGGCAGTGTGGCCGTGGGCAGGATGTGTCAGATCTCAGGGGGGACCAGCAGTCAGGACAGGGACAGTTCAGGGGGTGGACAGCACTGCCTCCAGCTTAAGTGTGTGGCCTCCTCACAGTCCACGCGGGAATCCCCTCCCAACACTGGGCCCAACTCCAGGGGCCAGATGTGCTCTGCACCTGGGCCACCACCCTCTCCCCAGACTGCTCTTTACTTTGGGTTAACTGAATAGGTACATGGTACATAGTGACAGGGTTCACAGCTCACAGCAGTGTGGACAGGTAGACCCCGAGGAGACCCCTGAGGAGACCCCTGAGCTACCTCTGAAGGGAGCATTTCATTCATTCATTCATTCACAGTACCAGGGATTGAACTCAGGGGTGCTTAACCACTGAGCCACATCCCCAGCCCTATTTTGTATTTTTTTTAGAGACAGGGTCTTGCTGAGCTGCTTAGGGCCTTGGAAGTTACTGAGGCTGGCCTCCAACCTTCAATCCTCCTGCCTCAGCCTCCCGAATAAATGGGATGACAAACGTGTGCTATGATGCCTGGCCACCACCAACCTTTCCCATTTACCATTTTGAGGCAGGTTCTTCCTAAATTTCTGAGGCTGGCCTTGAACTTGTGACTCTCCTGCCTCAGCCTCCTGAGCTGCCAGGATTACAGGCATGTGACACTGCGCCAGCTGGAAGGGAACATTTTAATAGCTTCCTGTATTTCCTTCCATTGTCCTTCAGACAAACATTATAAGAGGAATATATGTTTTCACATCTTCTCCCAGTTAGCCAAAAAGTAGCATAAGGCCTGCTCCTGTACTCTGCTTGGATGGCTCATCGATACCTTCCAGAACGTTCTCCACACTGGCACACCAGATGTTCCTCCTTCCTTTTCACGGCTGCACTGAACCCCAGTATGGGATGTGCCGCTGCAACATCTCCCAACACTGGCTGTCCCCACGCGACCAGCAGCCCCGCTCTCCCATGTCCCGCTGCCCAGGACGTTCCCCTGACATGACCTTAGTGCCACTGTTGTGAGCCCAGGAGTCACGTCCCAGCTGGCCCTCCCCTCTGCAAGCAGCCCCAGGCCTACCCACCAGGTGCGCCTCTGCTTCCCCCAGGACCCCCTGACTGGGAGGCTGCAATCCCAGCCCCTCACCCCAGGCCTCTTGCCATCTCCCTGGCCCCAGCTCCAACACGAGGCGGGACACCTCGAGCACAGAACTTGGCCGTCTTGCCACCCCAGCAGCTCCCCAGGGGGCAGCTGACCCCCTTGGCCTCCTGCGCTGCAGCCTGCCCTCCCCACCACAGCCCCAGCTCCCAGCCTGGCCAGAAAACCACACCCCCTCCATCCCAGCCACCACCCGAGACCTGGAAGGCCATCTGCTGCCAGTGGGGCTTGGGGACATGCGGGCTCCTTGCCTCTCCTTCCCTACCATGCTGACTCCCACCTGCCATCCCCAGTAGCCTCGTGGTCCCCGGCTCCTGCCCTGAGATCTGTCAGGCCCCAGGCACCACGATGAGGCCCTGAGAGCCAGGGTCCAGTCAGGGACCCCTCCCCTGGGTCCAGTCAGTGCCCCAGCAGACCCACTCCATGTCCAGCCACACCCTCCCTGTGTTCGCAGCCCTGTTGACACACCCACTACGTCCTGGAGGAATGGCCCCACCTGGTCCAGGACAGATACAGGGTGTTGAGGACAGAAGGTCCTGGGCCTAGCCGGGGCACAGCTCAGGCACACCGCCCCCATCCCGAACAGCCACCGACACTGGGGAGCCTACACCCTAAACCAGTGCTCCCACTCACGCGCTGCTGTGGAAAACGCTGGGCCCTTGGGGCAGCAGACCAGGGCCAGAGGAGCCACAGGTGGGCAAGGAGCCCCACAAGGAAGAAATCAAAGCACATGGCTTCATGAAGGCTGCTGCTCCCCGGACAGACAGGACAGAGTGGACAGAACACGCACCTGATGCTCCGGGAGCTCTCCTCTTCAGACCTGCAAGGACAAGAGCACACACTCAGATCCAAACACCCTCTGCCACAGGGACCCACAGAAGCACGCCCCCCTGAGGGACAGTGAGGTCCCCGCTGCCCTGGTGTCCTGTCTCCAGCCCCAGGAGTTGCCCACAGCCCCAGGGCCCTGGGTCTCTCTCTGATGCTCTTTTGACTTGGAACTGTGCCCTCCAAGTCACTTCCTCTTGGAAGACTTGGGGTTCCATTCCCGCCCCTTTCACGGCCCATCGCCCGGACTGGAATTGTTCCCAGGATCTGTGACATCCCAGGGTCAGTGACAATGGCAGGGTGCCGTCTGTGTTTCTGGCCTCTGCACCCTGGGCTCCGCAAGGCGGCAGTGGGTGAAGGAATGAGCGCAATGCGGATGAACAGGGCGCACTCCCCACCCCGGGGCTCTCCTGCTTGGTATGTCCAGAATGTCCCCACCGCAGCTCCATATTCAAGCTCCCAGACATCAATCACAATCACTTTCCAAAGGAGACACGCCTGAATGTTGAGAAACGGCCCCGGATCCTACGGCGCACTGGAAGTTTCACAAAGACGGCCAAAGGCTCAGGAACAACTGCGACGCGTTCCCCTCTGGGTGCACCAAGGGAAAGGACTTCGGGGTCCAGCCACCCAGCTGACATTACAGCCTTGGTGGGGTTCCGGGGTCCTGTCTTAGCTGGACACTTGGGGTCCGTGGTCATGGCCACACACGACTCCCACCAGCCCTCCCAACGTCGCCCTCTCCCATCAGGCTGCTTGGTGGCTCCGCTCTGTCCCACGTGAAGCTCTCTTCCTCCACCTGTTTGCTGTCTGCTCGGCAGGATAAAAATGGCACGAGGGAAAGGGACCTGTCCTGCTCCCTGCTGTGTGTCCAGGGCTTGCCCCAGGTCTTTGCCAAGTGGCCAGCAAGGCACCCTGAGAGACGCCGGAACACAGCCAGCCCCGCACTGCCAGCCTCCCCCGGCGCCGCCAGCTTCGCCTCTTACCAGCTTCCACAAGGCCTCAGAAGTCACTCTGGGTCCTCACTGATGGATCAGGGGTGGCACATCAGTGAGCTCCTCGTTAGGTGGAGGGGAGACAAGGCAGGAGCAGGCTCCGGGACGTGACTTATGGGACATCGTGACCAAGTGGCTCACATCTCATGTGCCAGCAGCAGGGACATGTGGCAGACCACCTTGCAAGCCAAGGATGGAGGACTTAGGGTGCCCTTGAACTCCTTCACACTAGCTCTGGTCCTTCGGCAGAAGGAGCTCATGTAGGGACACAAAGCAGAGGGTTGGGCAGAACCCTGGGGAAGAGGACACCTCTGAGCGTGTGAGCACACAGGTGTTGTGTATGGGTATGCACGTATGTGGGTGTGCACCTGCGTGCGCCTGTGGTGGCAAGTCCCATGACGGCGCCCAGTGGGAAGCGCCTGGAGCACCCTCTTGTCCTCAAAGGAAGATGGGAGCCAGGACAGGACGGTGTCCAGACTGAGCACACAGGTGTGCGGCCACGGGAGCGGCCCTCAGACCTGCCGCCCGCTGTCCAGGGGGCTGTTCCAGGAGGCGCCTCTAAAGCCAGCGTGATGCTCAGCGTGCGCCTGCTGAGGCCAGGACTCTGGCCTGCGCCGCCCAGATGCGGGCCTGCAGGTGAGGATCCGGCCCAGGGACTGACGTCAGAAGGGAAGGCAGGCTGGGGAGGCAAGGAGAGGGAGCGGGTGGCTGATACTGGCTGTCCACCAGGGAGGGAGCCCTGGAGACCAGTGCAAAGGCCTCCTCCGGCTCCCGCCCAAGGGCTCTGCAGCAGGGGGCAGGGGCTGAAGGCTGCTTGAGGTGACACCTCCACATCTTACCTGCCACAAGGGGCTTAAGGACATCCACCAGGGACTGGCAGGCACAAATCAGGCCCGTGTGCCCTGGGGAGGAAAAGGCAAGGGGCCTGGAGAGGTGGTGCTTCCAAGGAAGACGACCCTGCAGCCGTCCTCACCATGACACCACAGACTATGGAGTCCTCCTCTGAGAGGCCTCCAGAAGACCAAGGGACAAGTGATCGCCACTGTGCCTGTGCGCTCCCGTCCTGTGTGGGTCCCTCGCATTCACCCGGGAGCACCTCTCCTCCGTGCCTTCATTCCCCAGGTAGTATGCAGCACAGCGTGCGGGGCCCTCGGGTCCCCAGGCAGAAGCCTGCCAGGCAGAGCAGGCGGACCCGAGCCTCTCAGGTGGTGCAAGAAGGTCCCCTGGCCAGCAGGAAACAGGAGTGTCTGCTTCTCCCACATCAGTTGGCCCTTGGACTCAGGCTTGAGTAGCAGGTGAGGAGCAGTTCCCATGGCAACAGTCTGGGATGGGCTGAGGGCATGGTCCAGGCCAGGCTGCTCCTCAGCTCAAAACTGTCACCTGCAATCAAGTGCTGGGCTGACAGCGGTTTGGAAACCCCCGGTGGTTTTGTGTGGTAAAATACAAAATGTATAAGAGAAACAAGGAGAAAATCCTGTGCGTGCCTGCACCTGGGGAACCACACAGTTTCCATGTCCACGTGCAGCCGACGTTTCCAGTCCATTCTGTGCTGTATTGGAAGGGATGTGGCTGACATCACTCCATGCCAGACTTTTTTTTTTCTTTTTCTTTTTGGTATCAGGGATTGAACTCAGGGGCACTTAACCCCTGAGCCACATCCCCAGCCCTTTTTTGTGTTTTATTTAGAGTCAGGGTCTTGCTAAGTTGCTTAGGGCCTCACTAAGTTGCTGAGGCTGGCCTCCAACTTGCAATCCTCCTGCCTCAGCCTCTGGAGGCACTGGATTACAGGCACCCATCACCACACCTGGCTCTATGCCAGCATTGTTTACTAAATGTGAATTAAAATGGTGTCCCTGTCACCTTGTCCATGAGGACTTCGGCATCTCCTAGACCAAGGCGGGCTCCTTTGCATCTGCTCGGGAGCACTCTTTCCTGAGAGCAACATCAGTCCAAGAGGCCAGTGGGGTCTCTGGCCCTCCTCCTCCTCCTCCAGCTTCTTGGGGTTTTAGTTTCCCACTGGCTGCGGGCTCCAGCATCATCTGCCGTTCCATCCCTCACAGTCGGGCACCCTGACTCCAGCACCTTGGAATCTGCTGCCCCTTTGCCTGGGAGATCTGTCCCTGCTGGCTGTGGTCACTGCTTCCCTCGTGAATTGCACTGCACTCCAAATGCCACCTCCTGGGACAGGCCGACACTGTATCCGTCCTGTAAAGGGTCCTTAAGAGCCACCCAGGATTCCCTACCACTCAACCCGCTGATCCTTCTGCATACGTGAACTTGAACCTGCCTTAGGTGTCCGTTGGCTCACCGTCCACCTTCCCCAGCAGACGGCATCTCCAAGAGGGAGCCGCAGTCTGTCTTGTCACCACACCCCTGCTGGCTCCGTGCACAATGCTTTCTACACGACACTCATAATGGCAATGCCACTGTCTGCACACTGGGTGCCACCCTGTCTCCTCCCGTTCCTACTTGTGCTACTTCCTGGTTATAAATAACACTCCCTGAACATTTCGTGGGGAAGGGGCTCAGCCGCCATCTCTTACGATCTCCTTACACAGCCATCTGAGGAGGAGACAGTTTGGGTCAAAGGGCACGAACAGTTCAGAGCTTCTTCATGACACTCCCACAGCACAGTCCAGAGACCGCGGCTGAAGACAGCACCCTCACTGTGGGAGAGGCAGGAGTCCCCACGGTGCCTGGGGATCCAGTTCCAATTTGGATCCTGATCCAGGAGGTCTGGATGGACCCGAGAAATGCATTTCTAGCAGGTTCCCAGGAGCACCATCTAAACACCTATCCCCGAGGTCTCTGCCTGCTCAGCTGCTCAGTGTCTGGATCCCACCGTGACAGAGCCCCTGAACCTATGCCTCTGGCACCCCGCCCGTGTCCCCAAGCCAGCGGCCTGAGCCTTTCACCCCTGTGCTTCAGCTGGGATGGACCTGGGACCAAGTCCACTAACCCACAGCACAACTAGTGACAGGACCACAGGGAGTGCCCACCTCTCCTCCCTGGGGGCCACCAAGGTACCAGGTACAGGAGCTGATCTGCACAAACGGCCACCAGGGACCAGCAGAGTCAGGAGGACGCTGCATGAGGTCATCTGGCACCTTCTCAAGCCAGACCTGATGCTGCCGGGAGGTGATGGAGGTGGACATGTGGCCCCAGGACCAAGGCCAAGAAAGCACAGCATGAACCCGAGCGCAGACCCTCATGGGTGCCTGGCACAAACCCCGGAGGAGATGCAGGAAGAGAAGCTGCAGGAGTGCGGAGACGCCGCAGGAGCGTGGAGACGCCAGCGAGCTGAACCTGACAGCGCGGCCGGACACCCCACAAAGGGTGCACTGACGCGAGAGGACAGGAGGTTCACGCGCATCTTGGAAACACGCGCTCAGCTTTGCAGCAGGAAGGAAATCAGAGCAGCGCTGGACAGCCACTCGGTCCCAGTCAGAGCCCAGGGCGCTTTCCCGGGGCCTGTCTGGAGTCTTTCCAGAGCCTCCGGGCCGGCACCTCTGTCCCAGCAGAAGCCAGCAGCTGGCACTGTCCTTGTGCTCAGTGTGGACAGGGCCTTGGACAGCACCACGTCACAGGATCCAGGAAACCCAGGCTCACTCAGGTGAGGCGGTTGCCCAAGGTCACACAGCCTGGGGCGCAGGAGGACCCACCGAGGACAGCTGTGTCACTAAACCCTGTATCTGCGTCCCCACTGGAGGCTGGCTTCCTGGGAAGCAACGGAGGCTTAAACCCGCAGGGCCCTCGCCTGCTCCAGCCCCTCTCAGACTCAGCACCCGACTCGCCCCAAATGAAGGGTCTGTTACAAGCTTCAGGCCTCATGGCCTGAAGACAGAGGCCACCCCCACGCTGTCTCCCCCTCTCTGGAGGTCTCCAGCTCGAGGACACAAGTCACCACATCACAATAGCTACCTGGGCCTCAGCTTCTCTGTTTCCCTCCTCTGCCATCTCAGCCCCGTTCCTGGTGGCACGGACACTGACTTTCCAAACGGCATCTACAGAGACGCATTCTCTGGGACTCTTGTGTGAGGCTTTGGAGGGCTTCTTGGTCTTAAGGTAAAACCAGTTCTCCTCCTGCCCAGCCTAGGCTCCCAGCCTGGTTGAGGTTTTTGTGCAGAATAGGCAAAGCCCCCAGCACGCGCCCTCCGCCCACAAGGACATTCTCCATCTCCAGGTCCCTGTTTCCTGCTGCTAAGCTGTCAGGTCTGGTGGGGATTGGAGGTCAAAGTCACAGGCTCCGTTGCTTGACCCAGAGGTCCCCTCCCTGTCCCCTCCCCTTCTCAGGTACTGAAGACACTCCAACTACAAGACAGAAGGACACACCTACACTTTAGACTCACCTGGCCTCCCAACTGCATGCGAGAGGACCACAAAGTGTGGGAGGCCGGGGTCGTGCTGGGGGCTGGCACCTGGCCCCAACCTCCTGGGGCCTCTCCCCGTCCCAGTGCAATCAGCGACTTGGCAGCCTTGGGTCTCCAGGCACCAGACTCCCAGGAGTAAAGAAGACCCGTGTCTCTCAGAAGGACATGACTCACTCATGACTCCGCAGCAAAATCCTAATTACTACAACCACTTAACACTGACTCAGCCCTGACCACGTGCCGGGTCCTCATGCGCATTAACTCAGCCCCCCCCCCCACACCCCCTGCGCCCTGCAAGGAAGGTCCTGTCTTTATGTCACTAAATTTTGCCACTTTCCAGAGTTTGTCTATTTTACTACAAAAGGCACACACGGTCCCTGCAGCAAGTCACATAGTACAGAGGTGTGCCAATGGCAAACTCCTCTGCCACTCGGTTTCCCATCTCCTGGAGCAACCCTGACCAGACCTGTCTGCGTCTGCCTTTATGCTAACACACTCCCGCACTTGTCTTAGAACTATCTTCCCCAGGCTGGGCACGGTGGCATGTGATCCTAACAGCTCAGGAGGCTGAGGCAGGAGGATCATGCGTTTGAGGCCAGTCTTAGCAACCTACTGAGGCTCTAAGCACCCCAGCGAGTCCCTGTCTCTAAATAAAATATGAAAAGAGGGCTGGGGATGTGGCTCAATGTCGAAGCACCCCTGGGTTCACTCCCTGCCACAAAAAAAAAAAAAAAAAAAAAAAAAAAATTATCCTCCCCATTTTGCAGAAAAGGAAAGCACCACTCAGAGAGGTTTAGTGACTTACCCAATGTCACACAACAGACCAGAGAAGGAGCTAATGCTTACATCATACCCAATTTTAACACCAAAGCCTGTGACCTCACCCACAAGCTACACTGTCTCCACAAGTTATATCAGCTTTGAACCAAAGCAGCAATAATAGCAAGAAAAAATAGCTCACCAAGTACCAATCAGGGTAGTATTTTGGGTGCAGCATACATATTCATCCAGCCTTCCTCTAAGCCCTGCCACGTGGTCCCCTTATCTGCCAGCCTGGCCCCCACTTCGCATATAGAACTGAGCCAAGCATCATGGGGGCCCCAGCCCTGGGTGAGCTGCAGCGCCCCCTGCTGGATTCCCGGAGCCCAGCAGACAGCAGGTGTAAGTGGGGATGGGCAGGAGACCCTGTGGGCCAGGGGGGCACCACCTGTGGAGGAAGAGAGGGAAGGGTGTGCTGGGGAGGGTGGGGGGCTCACAGACACGGACACCCAGGAGTCACGGGGACAGGTGGGCAGTGCAGCCGGCCCCTGGGATGCGCGCACGTAGAAGAAACGGGGCAGGAACGGCTTGGTGTTGTCACCCACAGAAGAGCCAGGCCTTGCCACTGCTGGTGCAGACCCATGTCCAGAGCGGAACCCGACAACTCGGTGGCTATGCTAGTCGACTGGGTGGGGGACAGCCATCGCTATGTCCCCTGACACGTGTCCTGGCACCCTCACACCCCCCCACCATGTGACTCTAGGCAGATCCCACCCGTCTGAGCAGTCTCCTCCCGTTTCTAGTAAAATAAACCCTCTGGACGAAGAAGGCGGGGAGAGACGAATGTCCTCCTTCCTGTGACACTGCGAGGCAGGAGTCTCAGGAAGCCTGACACCTCCTCTGCCCTTATGCACAACTGACCCGAAAAGCCTCCCTTCCCGAGGCCAGGGAGAAGGGACACCGGGTGCTGGATAGGAGAACGTCTGTGGGAAGATCCTCTGTGCCCAGGACCAGGCTGCCTGGCCATGGGGCTAGTCTGGGTGCCGGCCACTGTAGAGGGACTGTCCCTTACGCCAGCAGTGAAGATCCTGGCCCACAGGTTCCTTTCACAAATGTTCTGGCCACAGACAGCGAGTGGGAGCCAGAAAGGGAACAGAAGCCACCACTGCCCTCCCTCTCTAAATGCCTGGTGGCTCCTGGGCAGGAAGTTCGAGCTCTCGGGACAGACAATTTTCACAGAGGGTCAGGACGGAGGCTGACACCACTGTCCAGGCTCCACGGCTCCTGGGCCAGCTGACATGGACATCTGGCTTGCAGGCTGGGACCTGCCCTGGGCAGCGACCACTCTGAACAGTGGGTGCCTGTGGGGAGGGACCTCGGTCAGCGAGGTCTCTGAGTCCGGAGGCCTTTACCCCAAGGCAACGCCTCATCCCCACCCAGAGCCCATTATGTCACTTGCCTGGATAAGGAGCTTGGCCAGGTGATCAGAGGCTGGTGGTGGGGACACGGTCCCAGCAGACACCCCGGCCTCTGGAGAGACAATGGTGGGTGGCCCCCGTCTCGGCACAGCTGCCCTACAGCCAGGGGTGCAGGCAGCGGTGCAATCCAAAAACGGGGCACCCACAGGCGAGGCGGAGGCTGCAGCTCAGCCTCAAAGCATCTTTCTGAGGTGCTGGGATGGAACCCAGGCCTCACAGCATGCTGGGTAAGCACTGGAGCGCTGCACCCCACCCCCGGCCCCCCAAACCTCCCAAGTACCCCAGGTATCTCTAGAAGGAATGGTTGTGCCTGAAAATGAGAGCTCCTGTCCCCAGAGGTGTGGAAGAGCTGGTGGCTGTGGAGGTCATGCAGGATGAGATGAGGACTGGATCACCTCCAGGTCCCTTCTGTCCCTGGGGGACTGCAGGACGCTGAGATCCCCATACCTCTCCCCGTCATTCCAGAGGCGAGAGAGCTCCACCCCACTGGTGGTTTCCTTTTCAGGGGCCCTGTCATTTCACAGGAGGCATTTGCAAAGCCTGGGTCAGAGCCAGGTGCCCAGAAAGGTGAGGAGAAGCCTTCCCTCCTGGTGGGGACACCCTTGCAGGAGATACCAGTGCGATCAGCAGACAGTTGCTCTGAGTCAGCTTTACAGAGCTGTGACAGAACACCTGAGCTAATCAACTCATAAAGAGGAAAGGTTTATTCTGGCTCACAATTCCAGTCTCAGGTCACTTGGCCCTGTTGATTTGGGCCTGGGGTGGTAGAAGAGGCCTGCTCACCTTGGAGTAGCTGGGAAGGAGAGAGAGAGGAAGGGGCTGGGGTCCCAACAGCCCATTTATGGACACGCCCCCAATGACCTCACTTCCCCCAGGCCCCGCCTCCTAAAGGGCCTACCACCTCTCCATGCATCACAGGCTGAGGACAGCCTTAACACCTGGGCCCTGGGAGGCATTGAAGATGCACACTGTAACAGCTCCCTTCTCAGAGCTCAGTATGCAAGAGTCCCTGAGGGGCTGAGGTGGCGGGGGAAGCATCCAGAGCCTGGGGATTGGGGACAATCCAAGATGCCTCCTGAAGGAGACCTAAGGGGCTATCACTAACAGACAGAGAGCAGCAAGCATGTCTCAACCCTCCAGAGGCCTGAGTGAAGCTCCAGGCATAGCAACTGGCCCAACCAAGCCCCATCATACGTCCCCAGCATGGAAAGCCACTCACATGTGCCCGGAGGCAGAGTGTACCTTCTGGAAGCCATTTCTTCAGAGGACACATCCTTCCTTCCAAAGGACATTTTTGGGAGGGAAAACACATATATATTGACATTCTCCCTCCCTCCTCCCCTGGCCATGCCTTCTGAACACATTGGGCTCTGAGAGGTCCCAGCTGCCTCATGGTGGCGAAGGTGGGGTGACGGAACAGCGGGGACCAGACAGGAGACACTGGAACAGCCTGGCACACAGGAAGCCTGTCTTCTTGGAACAGTGGTTGAGTGACGGGGACGGGTGAGAATGGCAAGTTTGTGTGTGGACAGGAAGCACGGGAGCTGGCTTGGACCCAGGAGCCGGGAAAGAAGGGGGCTGGGGGAGACTCAGGTGTCCAGGCCATAGTGAGTCCTCCAGCCTGTCCCTCGAGGAGTGACATGTTACAAATGGCGCTCCAGAAAGACTAGCCACCTCACAGTGTCATGCAAAGCAGGACAGGTAGGAGGAACGCAGTCCTGGTGACCAGCGCCTCCTGGGAGCCGAGCAGGCGCCCAGCACGTCCCAAGCCCTTGACGGCAACCACTGCTTTCTCTTCTCACAAGAAAACTCCATGAGGGAGAGACTGCCACCATCCTCTTGGGCAGACGAGGACAATGACATCTGAGGAGACACGGCTGGTAGGGAATGGCAATGAACCCAGGGGAAAAAGCTCTGTGGCCACCTGCTTTCCAGGAGAAAGGAAAAGGAGCCTGAGGAGTCCTTCCAAGGCCAGTGCTCCACACCAGCGCGTGCGTGGTGTTAAGAGAAGTCTGGAAGGAATTATCCGGCACTGACAAAACCTGGAAAGCTTCCAAGGACTTTCAGATTCAGCTTCCATTTCGGTTCAGGAGCGGTCACCTTGGAACCACTGAACACCCGTGGGATGGCCACTGGGCTGCAGATGCTCCCTGTGCCCCGACCTGCTGTGTGTGAAGCCCCGGGCCACGTCCCTTCCTCCTGGCATGGCTGAGTGCTGCCCCTTGCCTGCCCACTCCAGAGATCCAGCCAGATGGAGGAAGACCCCGTGGGGCCACCCCCCGCCAGCTTCCTCTCCCAGAGTGCAGCAGGGCCCCCTGCACCTGCCCCCCACGTCGCAAGCCTTGGGGTCTGGCCTGGAGCACTCCCACCCCACGGGATCGAGGGGCCTCCAGCTCCTACAAAGGTGGGCTTGAGTCCTGCCTGGGCTCTTTGTAAAGAGGCCCTAGGGGATCCCAGGAGCCGTGTCTATGGGAAGGTCCCTCCAGGGCCCCGAGCCCTGGACGATCTTCGTGACAACTGCTGTCGGCATGAAGGCAGCAGCCTCCCCACCCGTCACACCTGGGGTTAGTTCACATCAGTGGTTCTCAAAATGTGGTCTGGACACCATCGTATCAGCCTCAGCCAGGACGTCGCTAGGAAGACGCTGGGCCCTGCCTGCTCTCCTGAGTCAGCAGCTTGGAGTCAGCCATTGTGTGGGCAGGGAAACACCAGTGGCTCAAAGGCCACTCAGGATGACAGCCCCTGCTACCCGGGATGCCTTGGGCTGTGAAGCATGCAGGCCTCGGCGGAAGCAGCCTTGCCCCAGCAGGACAGTCCTTGCCGGGCACTAACCATGCCTGAGGATCAGCGACTGCCCCCGCTGGCAGCGTCCTGCATGGGTTCTGGAGCCCCTCTGAGATCTCCCGGGCAGGAGGACCACAGGAACCTAGCGTCTGGCCCGTAGTAAGTGTCCACGGCACTAGGACTCTTACTACCACGAGTGCAGACACAGGCTTCCTGCGGTCACCAGGCTGGGAGCTCACACTCGCAGCCCTGTCCCTGCACTGGCCACTGGTGCTCCTGGGGCAGCCGGCCCCTGGCCCCAGATGATGGAACCAGGCTTGGGGCACACCTGCTCTGAGAACCCGGCAAGCAAGGGGCTGGAGGAGCAAGAGCAGCAGACAGGCTGTGTGCTCAGCCTCCTGTGGCTGCCCCTCAGAGCTCACTCAGGCCCTGCCTGGCTGACTGACAAGCCTGTGCGCCAATCCCATCTCCTGCCTCGGTCTCACTCCCGCCTTCCCCCAGCTGACTGCTCCCCAAGTTCTTTTCCACACAGCCACTCCTGCCTCCCAGCACCCTCTTCTAGACATCACACAGTGCTGTCACCTCCTCCAAGTCTCTGCTCCAATGTCCCCTTCTTAGCAAGGACTCTCCTGGCCACCCTGTACCCCACATTCCCAGATGCACCCGGGGTGGACTCTCTCCTGTCCCCCAAATCCCTGCTCCTTCTCTCACCACCTAGGTCCCTGGGTGGTCTCTGTGTGTAAATGACACCCTCCCCCAACCATCTGAGCCCCCAGGAGCTGCCTTATGATGCCAGAGTTGGAATCCTGGCCTGCCACTAACCAGCTGTGTGATGTTGGGCAAATTACTTAACTTCTCTGTGCCTCTGTTCTCTCATTTGTAAAATGTACCTTCACCCCAGGATGTTGGGGAGATTAATGAGTGTAACTGCCGGGCATGCAGCAAATGTCCAATTAGCTATAATTAGAGTCGTTATGTGCTATGGGCGAAGGCTTCCTGGGCAGCTGCCAGGAGGCTGGGCTCTTGTCCCCAGCTCCCAGGCTCTGGATGACCTTGGGAAAGTCCATTCCCAGAGCTGCAGAACACAGGGATGAAACAGGAGTTTTAAAGCATGTCCACAGAATCTGTGACCTCCCTCCATTTCCCCACTGGGGCTGAATTCTCCATTTCTAGAACGTGGGCTGGACTCAGTGACCTGCGAGCTGCCTGTCCACTTGGGTTCCCTAACCAAATGCCACCGGCTGTTCAGTCTTGGATCAGGGATCAGGGAGCCAGGGTGTGGGGTCTGGGTGCACACGTCATCTGCAGCTGTGCCCTCCCATGACCAAGGGGCCGGCTGGTCCTCTGCAGGTGTCCCACGCGGCACGGGTCCCATTCGTGAGGACTCTGCACCCATCACCATGCCCTGCACAAACACCTGCCTCCTAACACCCTGGCTTTGGTGATCAGTTTCTACATATGGATCTGGGGGCAGAGCGGTGACGACGCCCAGATCACAGCATGGTCAAATGAACAGGAGGAGGCAGAAGGACAGCAGGCAATTTCCAGGGCCAGGTCACAGCCCACATTGCTATTCCGCCTTGCTCACTGCGGGGACACTCAGTGGCCTCTGAAGAGGTTCATGTGGGGGGAACGGAGGCCTCCTTTCAAAATGACTGTGTGACCTAGGATGAGCCTTCAGATGCCCGTGGCCCTGGCTGCCAAGTGGCTGCAGCCCCAAGAGATAGACCCCAACCAGAACCACCTCGGTCACTGAGTTCTCAAGAGACAGCACCTGGGGATAATTTTTCTAGCAGCAGAAAACTTGCTAATACAGCCGCTTCCCCTCTGACCCTGCAGCCCTGGTGACAGCGAGCATCTGCCAGTTCCCAGCCGAGCAGATGCTTGGGAGCCCCCACCCAGCCCATCTCGTGAGATGGAACTGAGTCACTGAAAGCCATGGTCCTTCCCGACCAGCCTGGACAGCACCGAGAGCTGGTCCAGAGACCCACAGGGACCCGCCTGCCCAGGACAGCAAACCTTCACACACGCAGGCACCTTCCAACCAGGCAGTTAAGAAAACAGTTCCCACGAGGACAAAACAAATTGAGGATGTGAACAGATCTGAGAAGCAGGGCTGTAATCACGGTCTGTCCGTGCACCGGAAGAGGCTCAGGCTCGGGCTCGGGAAGGCAGGCCTGAAACTTGCTACCAACAATGAGCCCTTGGGAACAGCATGCTGCAGGAAAGCCAGAGGCGAAAGGTCAGACCCTGCATGATTCCACGAGGCCCAACGTCATGAGCAGGACATCAGGAGTAACAGAAAGTGGAGTAGTGGATGCTGCCAGCTAGGGGAGAGCGAACAAGGAGCGGATGCTGACAGGCGCCGGTTCTGGTTGGGTTTGGTTTTTGCAGTGTGTGTGGGGCACACAGTTCTTAACTACCCTAGAAACCCCCAGATGATATCCTTTGGAAGGGCACACTGAAGCATGCCAAGGGCTCTGGGTTCCAGTTCCGGGCACTGTGAAAAGAGGGAGTTTGTGGATCACAGCTCGGTCACACTGTTAATAAAACAGAAGGGCAGAGTGACAGGGCCACATCAATGTTCACAGCAGCTCAATTCACAAGAGCTAAGCTCCGCAGCCAACCTAGGTGCCCTTTAGAAGATGCATGGATAAAGCAACTGTGGTCCATAAACACAATGGAATATTACTCAGCCTTCAAGAAGAATGAGATGATGGCTTTTGCAGGATGGGGCTGGAGAAGATCATGCTAAGTGAAAAAGCCAATCCCAAAGAACCAAAGCTGAATGCTCGCTCTGATATGCAGATGCTGACTCACAATAAGGGGCAGGGATAGAAGTCCACTGGATGAGCCAAAGGGGAATGAGGGGAAGGGAGAAGGACGGGAACAGGAGAGACAGTGGAATGAAGGGGACAGAACTGTCCTGTGTTCACATATGAACACACAACCAGGGAAACTCCACATCATTTCCACCCACAAGAATGGGGACTCACACTCCATGTGTGTGATGTGTCCAAATGCACCCTACTGTCATGGACAGCTAAGAAGGACACATAAAATATTTGAAAAGAGTAACAGAAGGGCGGCCCAGCCTTGGAGGAGCTTTCTCAGGAGGCCGCTGCTCAGAGCTGGGGCCCCAGAAGCTTCCCCTGCTGTGCAGGCGTCCACAGGGCCATGAGGTCACTTGCCCTGCCCTCCGCATCTTGGCAGTGGTGGAGGGAAAGCTAAGGTCTCCTCTGAGAATGTGCCTCCACCCCAGGGAGGGGACAGCTGGGAGCAGAGCAGGGCAAGGCAGGAGGACCACAGCTGGGCACCTTCCCTGAACCTTGTCTCCTTCCACGGTTCAGCCCGAGACCCCAGCAGGCCAGGCTGCAGGACGCGCCCACCTAGGCTTTCCTCCCACGCCCCGTCCGCTGCTAGAAGTGCCCTGGGTGGTGATTCCAAATCCTGCATGTGACCCTGGCAGAGGCAAGAGGGGCTCTGTGACCAAGGCAGGAGACAGGCATCTTGGGGCTGCCAGGGGGCGCCAGCAGGCTCCTGCTGGCCGTCCTCCGGAGGGAGCAGCGGTGGCCCTCCCAGCCAAGCACGCCAGCAGTCACGCTACTGGTCACGACCAGCCCCACAACTGGCCGTGCTGTGGGCCCTGGGAGTCAGTGTGGAGCCAGCCACTGGACCTCAGGCCCAAGGAGCAGGGTCTGACTCCCCACGCTGCTGCTCTTGGACGACATTGGCGACTGTCATGGAGGGGTGAGCAGAAGCCCATGAGAAGCAAGGTGGCTTCCATGGTCAGGGTTGGGGTCAGGGGGAGAGGTGCAGCCGCACCTGACGGCCCGGCTCGGAGGCATGGCTGCTCCTGCGTGCTTCCTCTGCAGGTCACGGGGCCTAGGCACAGGCACCCAGTGACAGACACTGATGAGATCCCCCAGCCCGGGTCCCCCATGTCCCCCTCATGCATTCGTTCCTTCTTCCTTTCAAGTCATTTTTGACTGACTCCTCTGGCTCTGTGTTGTCCCCAGGTGCTGGAGCTTCACCGATGACGATCTCTCGAGGGTCAAAGTCAATCAGCAAGTGAACAAAGAAGAGGTAACTGCAGAGGCTGGAGTGTCCTGGAGTCAGACGGGCGGAGGTCAAGGATGGCCCGGGTGGGTGGGGGGCTCTCAGCACGGCATCACGTGTGTTCCCACTGCTACAACCAAGTCCCAAGGACAGGGTGGCTGGCAAATGACAGAGCTGAATCACAGATCTGGAGGCAGGACGTTGAGAGCGGGGTGCTAGGCCTGGACAGGGTCTCCCGAGGGCCCTCCCTGGACTGCATGTTCCTCAGCTTCTCACTCTGTCCTCACTTGGTGTAGAGAAGATGAGCAAGCTCTCTGGGACTCTTAAAAGGGCACCTGTCTGTCATGACTTCATCTAGTCCTAAGCACCCTCAATTTCCCTAATACCTTAATGTTCCCCAGCTTTTTCAGGTTTTATCTTGAGACAGGGTCTTGCTGAGTTGCTCAGGGCTTCGCCAAGTTGCTGAGGCTGGCCTCCAATTTGTGATCCTCCTGCCTCAGCCTCCCAAGCTGCTGGGATGACGGGCATGAGCCACCACACCTGGCTAGAATTTATAGATAAAAGAAATAAACCTTCCAACAATAAAAGACACTCCAGGTGTAAATGGCTTCACTAAGGAGTTCAGTCAAACAAGTAAGGAAGAGATAACACCAATTCCTGATCTATCTTCGAGAAAATAAGCAGGGGAATCATCTTAGGATGTCAGGTTATCCAGATACCCAAACTAGACAAAGATATCTTAAATCTACAAGGTAATATCCCTCATGAACACAGATGCAGTAATCATCCACCAACACTAGCAAATGAAATTCAACAATAAGCCTGGATCAACACTGAAAATGAATCCATGCAATGCACCGTATTCACAAACTAAAAAAGAAAAATCATATGATCATATCAAAAGATGCAGAAAAAGCCTTAATAAAATTCAACATTTATTCATGATCAAAATTCTCTTCCCACTGGGTACAGAAGGAAATTTCCTGAACTGAATAAAGGGCATCAACAAAACCTCCAGCTAACACCATTTTCATGGTCAAAGAATGAAACTTCCTCCCCCAAGATCAAGAACAGGGTCCAGACCTCCACCCTCAACCCCTATTTTTAACATCACACCACAGGTTCTGACCAGGTCAAAAGGAAAGGGAAAAAGCTGGGCATGGCTGAGGCTCAAGCAGGAGGATCTCAAGGTGGAGGCCAGCCTCAGCCATTTAGTGAGGCTCTAAGCAACTCAGTGAGATCCTGTCTCCAAATAAATTATAAAAAGGACTGGGGATGTGGCTCAGTGATAGAGCAGATTTGGGTTCAAACCCTGGGGCCAATGGAAAAAAAAAAAAGAGCAAGGAAAAATAATAACAGATTAGAGAGAGAGAGAAACAGAACTGTATATTCACAGGTCACAGGATTATCTAAGTTAAAAATCCCACAGAATCTACAGAGAAGCTACTGGAACTGATTCGTGAATTAAGAGAGGTCTCAGAATACAAGGTCAGTACCCAAAATGCAATAGTCCTTCCATATTCCAGCAAGGGCAAATGGTGCACTGAAATGAAAACACACCAGGGTGATAAACAGAATGACTAGATATGGGGGTGGATCTCAAGCAGTCAGTGTAACCTGTGGCCTGACCTTCATCAAGTTTCTGGACCAACAGAGGAGCTGGGCCTCACTGACTATTCTCACCCTTCACTCTCCAGCCCACTTGGAGAGGCTCCCACACCCACCACTGCATGGCCTTTGTTAAGGTCATCAGTGTCCATCCTGCTGGCAGCCCAGAGGTCCCTTCTCAGCCCCAACATGGCTCTCCAGGGGCCTTGGCCTAGCTGACTCCATCCTTCTGGGCACTGTCTGGCTCTCAGTTACCCACCTCCCCTCTCCCAGACTTCTGGATGTTGGTGAGTCAGGCTCTGAGTCAGCTTTTTTGCTGCTGTGACTGAAGGACCCAACCAGAGCAACTGTAGAGGAGAAAATGTTTATTTGGGGCTCACGGTGGCAGAGGTCTCAGTCCATAGATGGCTGGCTCCATTCCTTAGGGCCTGAGCTGAGGCTGGACATCCTGGAGGAAGAGTGTGTTGGAGGGAAGCAGCTCCCATGGTGACCAGGAAGCAGAGAGAGACTCCACTCCCAGAAGCAAACATGTCCCCACAGCCACCCCCCAATGCCCACTTCCTCCTCCACAGCACCTGCCTCCAGGGACCACCAGCTGACCCCCAGGGAGCAGTGCACTGATGGGGTTGAGGCTCTCACCACCCAGTCAGCTCTCCCCTGAGCCTTCCTGCTCTGTCTCCCATGCAAGCTCTTGGGGACCCCTCACACCCACATCATAACAGGCTTCGTCTCAGGCCATTCTCCCTGCCCTCTCCCACTTCCAGACTTCTGGCATCTTCTCCCCGGCCGAGGGCTCTCCCTCGTCTACAGGTTGCACCTCTGCAGCTCCATGCAGGCATCTCCAGAACTCAGGCACTGAAACAGACCCTCGCTTCCTCCTCTCCCCACGAGTTTCCCCGTCCCCTCCCCAACTCAGTACCGGCACCAGCCCCTCCTCTGGCCAAGCTGGATGACAGTCCTGTTCAGGGTGCTCTTTTTCTCCCCTGCCCACACCCATCCATCCCCCTCCCCCCTAATGCTACCCCAGGACATAACCTGACTCCCACCAACCCCACCGGGGCCTGAGCCAGCACTGGGCCAGCTCCAGACATCACAGGAGCATTGATCTCCTCGGAGCGCTCCCTCTGCTAGTGATGGCTGGCACCTGCTGTCCTCAGGTCTTACCTCCAGGTCACCTCCTCAGAAGCCTTCCCTGATTATCCCTCCTGCATGGCCACCCATGGTACTGATGCGGTGGTGGGAGGACAAATCAGAAGACAAATGTGGAATGTTGTAGCTAGAAGGACCCCACATGTGCTACTGAGGATCGAGAGAGCGGGCTGGCAGAGGGCTCGGGCCAGCAGAGACGGCTTTACAGCTAGACGCTATTTCCTCTGCCTCTTAATTGCTAGAAAGCACTTTGGACTTGCAGGAGGTCTCTTCTGGGGATGCAGGTGGTGTCTGCAGGACCCGGAGGGGTCCCCCAAGACGCCAGTTGTCTGGCTCTCTTCATCAGGAACGCTGCACTTCGTTCCTTTCCGGGGCAGATCTGTGCAGGGCACCTGCTCCCAGGTGGGCCTGGCCCCACTCCAGGTGCCCTTGGCACAGACATGGGCTCTGGCCATAGCTCACTCTGGCCTGTGAATCTCCTCGGCCAAGTTTGACAGACTCAGCAGGATTGGAGAGAGGCGTCAGCGAGTGTGTCAGCACTCACGGCGAAGGTTCTCGTCCACCCCACGGGCACAGGGGGTGGTCGCAGCTCCCCTGGAGGGGCCCACAGATGCATTAACAAGTCAGTGGCCTCAAGGGGGCTGCCAGCAGCCAAGCCCGGAGCCCCAGGCAGCCAGAGAGGCCCATCCCAGGTGCAGAGAGCCAGGTCCCAGGCAGACCATTTCTGGAACGTGAGTTCACACTGCAATATGATTTCTGATCACTGGGACTTGTTTGGGGAATATGAATTTTCTTTCACAAGAATATCACCATTTTGTCCTTAAATGTGACTTTAACTGGCTGCCTTATTAAATGTGAATCATTACATCAGGGCTCACACTCTGAGAGCCCCCACCCCTTCCTTCCTCCTTGGGGAACAGCAACTCACTCTCAAGGAAATTAACTCATTTTGTGCTAGGCCTCTGGCTAGTAGCTTCCAGATGTGGAGTCTGACCAGGTCTTGCCAGTGACCCTGAGGAAGGAGAGGTTCCGACAGTTCCAATGATGGGCCCAGGTCCCACCTCGAGTTAGTGACAAGGCCCAGCCGACAACCTGAGTCTGCTGGACACCAGTGACCACAGGAATCCAGCTCTGGAAAGTCAGCCCTGCAGCCCAGCTTCAAGGTGCCCAGGGCACATGTGCACATTCCTAGGACCAAAATGGGCTCTGGCATATGACAGGAATCAGGAGGAAAAGGAATAATTAAGCAAGAAGTAAACCAAGACATGGAGGGAGACAGACAACAAGGCACCAGGTCCTGCTAAACCTGAGACCTGGATGAAGCCTTGCCTGAAGCCCACCTTGCCCTGGAAATCTCAGTTCCATGAAGAAATACATTAACCCATGCTCCCCACCTCTTTTTTTTTTTGGCTTAAACTTATTTCATCTGCCCATTCTGCCAACTGCAACAGGGTTCTTACAGCCAAACGTATTCATCTTGTGTGTAAATTTCCTTTCTGGTTGCAGTTAGTATGGAAGTCATTTCCCAGCAGGTTCCCCATATCCTGTTCCATCATGGCCCCTCTCCATGAATGCCCCCTCTGTCTTCCTACCCAACCGGGAGTCCTCTTCTGGTTCTGCTGATGCTGCTGCCTGTCCCCAGAGTACAGCTTTGAATGCACATTCCTGACTCTGGGCCTCTGCACCTGCTGGACCAGCTGCCTGACTTCCTTCAAGATCTCATCAATGTCACAGCTCAGGGAATCCACTCCTGGCCACCCCATCCTACAGGGCCCCTAACTGCCCCACTTCCTCATACTTAGTACCCCATGAAGTGACATCCTACAAACCTGTGGATGCACCTGCCAACCCACTGAAATGTCAAGTGTCCTGAGGGCAGGACACGTACTGTCTCCCTGGCCACAGGTCCAGCACTGTGCCTACCTCGGGGAGGCTCTGGAAGTATCTTGCAGCTTGAATGTGGAAGACATCTTTTCACAGACCATGAATTGTGATCAAGGAAGGAACAGTGACAGAATTTGTATAAATATGATCATTACCAGAGACGGAGACTCTGACAAAAATGGTGTTTACAACTGCTTAAAATACCCAACACCTGGAAAGAAGTTGTTAGGCTGGGAAAAGCTGGGAAATTGGGCTCTTTTGCATTTCAAGACTTGCCTACTTGGCAGTTACTTTAAAAAAAGAACGGCTAGTTTGGGCTGGGCCTCTCCAATAGGACACGCCCCGGCTTGGTTGGGGCTGACAGACATTTTCACGTGCAGAGGCCTCTCTGGAGACCTGTTGTCAGCCCTCTGATTACCTAAGGTCAGGGCAGGGCCCGCCCAGTGTGAGTCACTGAGGGAGAGCCCAGCAAGGAGGGGTGGCCTGGCCACTCCGAACACGGTGAATGCTTCTTTCCAGTCCACAGCACAAGGGTCTGGGTGCCAGCATGTGGCTAGGACTCTGGGGCAGACCCCAGCTCCATCAGGGATTTAAGGTTCAGCACAAAGGGAGTCTCTCTGGGATCTGGGAAGTCTCAAGCCACAAACCCCAGAGGAGACATCTGATAAGCACAAAGTGGAATTGAAATCCCCAGAAGAGATTGCATCAGGGCTGCGCTTGTGTGAATGATATAAAAATATTCTGTATCTAAGTGATTTGGACCTGCTCCCCCTTAAGTCTTAAATATGTAGGTTGGAAGAGATCAGCTGGCAAATGGAATACTGGACAAGTTGCTTTATTCTGCCACCCATCCGTTTATTCATTCATCCATCCATTCTTTTACCAGTACCCACATACCCACCCTTCCACCTACACCCACTCATCTATCCATCCTTCTATCCATTTACGTACTGTAATAGTCAGCTTTCCATAACTATAACATAATAACTGAGATAATACACTTATAAAGAAAAAAGGTTTATTTTTACTGACAGGTTTGAAAGCTCATTCAAGATCAAGCAGAATCAGTACTTTTGAGCCTGTGGTGAAGCAGTACATCATGGGAGGGGACACAATGGAAGAAAGCAACTCATGTTTTGGCCAGGAATCAAAAGACAAGAGACTGGGGTTTCACAATCCCCTTCAGCGACACACCCCCAAACGACCTCACTTCCTCCCACTATGCCATCTCTTAAGTGTTCCAGCACCTCCCAATGGAACTACCCTGGGGACCAAGACTCTAACAGAGAATATTCAAGATGCAACCATAACCCCCACCTGTCTTATGTCCACTCACTCATCCGTCCACTCACCCACTCGCCCACACTGGATACCCTTTAAGGCAGGCACTATGCTAAGCAGAGGTGCAGCAAGTCCTTCAAGCAGCGTCCAGTCTAGCTGGGCAGACAGGCGTAGACAGATTATTTCTGCTACAGCGGCTGCACCATGATGAGACAGGTGCAGAGGAACAGCAGGGCCACGGACCTGGGGAGCGCCACAGATCCAGTGTTTGGATCTGGAAATCTCCCTCAGAATCCCCTGTGCTGAAGGCTTGGTCCCAGGGCAGCAGTGTTCAGAGGGGGGGCTTTGGGGAGTGATCACATCATGAGGGCTGTGACCTCACTGGTGGCTTGGTGACAGGACCTGGGCAGTGGGGCATGGCTGGAGGAAGCAGGTCACTGGGCATGCCCTAGCAGGGCATTTCTTGTCCCCAGCCCCTCCCTCTCTCTTTCTGATTCCTGGCTTCCGTGAGAGCCAAGCAGCCTTCCCCGGCCACGCCCGGCCACCACGATGCTGCCTCACCTCAGGCCCCGGCAATGGAGACGGCCGACCAAGGACTGAGACCTCTGAAACCACTAATTGAAATAAACTTCTCCTCCTCCAAGTTGTTTTTCTGAGGTATCTGTCACAGAGACAAAAAGCTGGCTAGCTGGCTAACACCTGCATAGCTGAGGCCCTCCGCACACGCCTAATGAGCAGAACGATTTTACTCAGCAAGGCTTTAACATGAACAAGCTACAGAATACAAATGTTTGATGATGAATATATTTGATTCAACTTGTTTATCGTCCATCTCTCCCACCAGAATGTGGACTCCATGAGAGCCGTGACCACTGCCATGGAGGTGACTGCCATACCCCAGCATCCACATCGATGGCTGGCACAAAGTCGGTACCCTACCAATACGTATGTTGAATCAAAGTCTCCTCTGCTTCCTACATTCACTTTTCATTACTATAATGAATACCTGAGGAAAATCAGCTTAAAATGAGGAAAGGTTTGTTTTGGCTCATGGTTTTGGAAGTGTCTGTCCTGATCACGTTGCTTTGGGGCCTGTGGCGAGCAGCCCATCATGGCAGGGAGCATATGGTGGAGCAGAGCTGCTCACCTGGTGGCAGTCAGAAGCAAAAAAAAAAGAGGAGGGACCACTGGTCCCACAATCCCCTTCAAGGGCAAGCCCCTCCCCCACTTGTGACCTCACTTCCTCCCACTAGGCCCCACCTCCCTCAGGTGCCACAGGTTGGTGATCCAGCCCTTAACACTTAGGTCTTTGGGGGACACTTATCAAAACCACAGCCCTGAGCGGCCTTTGTCCCTTTTCCAGCCATCATTTTGCCGTGGATCCCGTTAGCCATGCCTGGTCTGTACCTTTGGTGTCCCTGTAGCATCTGACGTGGGAACTGCCTGCACTTCTCGATCCTTGCAGGGCACCTGCTGGCTTTGCCCTCCAGCTTCTATCTCTGCCTCCTGGGAACAAGGTCCTGACCAGGTGTCTCTGGACACCTCCCCCACCCACATGAAGAGTCATGTGGGAGCCCAGGCGTGAGGCTGGGACCCTGGCCCACCCTCAGAGCCCAGAGCCCCTTCCCCCCATGGGCTGCTAGTGATAGCTCTGAGGACAGTAGGCGACATTAGTTATACACCATTAATCCAATTTTAAAAGCTCATCACCTACTCCTTTAGTCCTCACGATGAAACTTCCAAGGTAGCTGTGCTGTTTAACTCATGAGTGGGGAAACTGAGGCCCAGAAAGATCACAGGATTGCCCAAGGACACAAAGATCTTAAGTATGAAGTTAGGTTTTAAATCATTTTGTCTGGCTCCAAAGGTAATGCTCTAAGTTGCTATGGACCTTGAACAAAAGCCAAAGCCATGCAAGTAAGAGTCAGTCCCTAGACCTGAGCTCAGTCCACTCATCAAGGGGTACTTTCTTTCCCCTGCAAGCCTGCAGCTATCAGACCACCACAGGGAGAGAAGCTCCAGAGGAAGAACCTGACTAGAGACAAGAAGGCTGGAGAGAAGGAGAGAGAGAGGCAGGGCCAGTGTTTCAGCACCGTGACCTAACCATGCCTAAGGGTCTCTTTTGATTTTTAACTTTGATTGGTCCCAAATTCCTGTACTGGAATTTGAACGGTCCTTAATTCCATTTGAGTTATATTTCTGCACAGACTACATTGCATTTTCCACTCACGTCACCTCTAGGACACAAACATGACATACCCCTCAGGAGTTAGACTTTCAATCTCTCTTGCCTGTGTCCCCAACCCCTTCCTATGTTAGCCCCATCTGCTCAGGGCACAGCCAGGAAGAGATCAGCAGCCCACCCCATCTTCATGCAGGCTGGGAGAGCAGCGTCCCACACACACCAAGCAGGGAACCCTGGCGCCCGGCTTCCCCCACTGCCATCTCTGCCTGTGTTCATGGTATTAATTCCCTCTACATCAATGGCTTCCGCCTGTTTCTCCTGCAGTCCTAGTGCACACTCTGGTTTGGGGACCAGGTCATCAGTCCTGGGCTTGACAGCCCTGCCCTGGGCTGAGCCCCACCCCCAGCTCTCCAGTCCTGCTCCAGGCCAGTGACCAACACGGTTTCTGCCCCAGAGGCTGGAGGCCCCTTGGGCCCCTCCTCCAACCCCACCCCTCCCTGCACCCTGCTTCTTTGCCAGAACAAGTCCTCAAGACCTCCCGCGGAAACCCCACTGGATCCCCGCTGCTCCCATGTTGGGCGGACAAGCACAGGAGGCTCGTCTGGAGGCGGACCAGCCCCACTCTGCTCCTGAGCTTGCTCCCTGCCTGGCACCTCCGCCCTGCTCTATCTCCAGGTCCTCCCAACACGGGCTCCTCCTCACCCAGGCCTCAGCGCAAACATCGCTGTCACAGGGGCTCCCCAAGCACCCCTAGAGCTGCTCTCTCGGCCACGATCCTCACTGACTTTCTTCAAGGCCCTGCTGCCAATGGCCTCCTGTACTGGTCCACAGGACGCCTGCTGAGTGGCTCTGCCGCTGGACGGTCGGCCCCCTGAGGAGGGAGCCTCGCCTACCTGCTTGCTGCCTTGCCCTGCCTTGACAGGGTATGCAGCCACCTTCAACGACAAGCTGTCGACACAGAAACTGCTGACGTGAGCTGCTTGAGCGGCAAGAGGGCTCCTGGTGCCTCAGCCTGCAGCGTCCCCACTGGCTCCCTCTGGCTCCTCTTCCCTCTGACCCTGGGCCACCCAGGGGCTCCTGGAGAGCCACACTCATGACACTACCACCAGATGGGCCCAGAGTCACCCTGAGCAGAGATGGGAACAGCAATGTCATGTAGTAAACCCTAGGCAGCATCTCGTAGGGGTGTCCCAGGTACGTGCCCTGGGCAGGGCAGGGGCCACAGGGGCTCACAGTGCCCTCGCAACAGTCCCAGAGAAAGGACCACAGTCACTCACACGGAGACGAGACACAGCCCAGGGAGGGCATACCACCTGCCAGGGTCACACGGCCAGAGAGCCACTGTGTCCTGGGGATGCCTTGGACTGGGTAACAGCCCAGGGAGGCAGAGGTAAGTGTCCCCTTCAGGGACCCAAAGCTGGAGGCCACAGTCCCTCCTGGGGGCAGCATCCACGTGAGGACACATCACTGTGGAGCAGGCGAGACAGCTAGTTCCTGGACAGTTCCTGGGACGCTGAGCCCGCTGCCGACTCCTGGCACAGCAACTCCCTCTGGCCTGATGGTCCCAGAGCCACCTGGGACCTGGCGCCTAGGACAGATGCATCATCAAACACAGCCGGCTCCCTGCACTCTTCCTTCAGGGCCCCTGAGGCTGCAGTGCCCAGGGCTCCCATCTCCTGGCCTGGGCAGCCGCCTTGATAGGAGAGCCCGCCCTGCCGGCCACCCTGGAGCCCACAGGCTTGCGGGAAGGACCCTACAGAGAAAAGCCACTTCTGCTTGTTTCTCTCACCTCTCTCCTACAGGGTAATGCTCCAGCCATGGACGTGGCCTTGAGGGCTCATCTCCCTTCCTACGCACCATGAACTGTGTCAGGCGACAACTCAACAGCAATGTCATGACACCAATTTGCATGCCGGTTTTCCACTAACTGTTGCAAGATCCATTCACTTTTCTAAATTATATGTGGGGCACACAATGTCATCCCAGCAGCTTGGGAGGCAGAGGCAGGAGGATCGCCAGTTGGAGGCTAGCATCAACTACTTAGGAAGGAACTAAGCAACTCAGGGAGACCCTGTCTCCAAGTAAAAAGAAGGGCTGGGAATGTGGCTCAGTGGTTAAGCACCCCTGGGTTCAATCCCTGGTACCAAAATAAATAAATAAATACATTAATAAATAAAATATTTAATTTGCATAAATGAAAAATGCAGGTTGTTTGAAGGCAAACCACAAGTTAAATGACTGTAAAGGTAAAGACTGCAAGGCCAAAAAGGGCTTCCCCTGGGAGATGCAGATCTGGGCTGCCTGCACTTGTCTGCGAAGGCCCCGATCCCAGCCCCTGCAGCCCTGGTCTGACGGGCATTTCTGGCTGTTTCCCTGCAGTACCCCAGCATGGCCCTAGTAGGGGCCCAGCACACTGGGGCCTCTGAGCCCTGCCACAGCCATCCAGCCGGCAGACCCTGCTCAGGCTAACCGGCTCCACCTCCAGGCCAGAGAAAACGCTGAGCTTCCCCCACCAGCTCTGTTTTAAGCTCAGCTGTGGATTCTCTCCAGACCGGCCGCTAAGGGGTCGGGTTTCAGGTGAATGGAGTCCAAGGCCAGACAGTCTGTGTCGGTTTTTCCAACACATCTGCAGCTCATACATGTCCTCACCCCTGTTGGTCTGCTTACCCAGACTCCTCCACAGCTGGACCCCAACCCTTCCAGAGCTGGGCACAGCTGGGGACACCCCCTCCCCCCAGTTCTCATGCATGTATTTTTCCGTTATGCTGGTGCAGACTCCAGGGGGCGCCACAGCTGCATCTTGGGCCTGACTCCAGCAGGGCTCTTGAGACCTGGGTCCCCAGGCCAGCCCCGCACCCTGGACAGCAAATCTAGCTGCTCAAACCCAAAAGCACTTGTAGACCCATTGGTAGAGAGCAGCCTCAAGGCCCCGGGCTGACCCTGGGACCCCCAGACCTCCTCATGATCCAGAACTACCAGCACACAGAGTCGCGGGGGGTTCTTAGGAGCTGGTCAGCGAGTAGGACGTGACTGTCATTAACATATTTCCATCCTCCTCCCCAGACTTCCTGGGTTCTGTTCATGGCATAGTGTTCTCTGAGCATTTGCTCAAGGGCAGATCTGGGGTGGGACGAACAGATGTGGGGTCCTTGCCCTGAAGGCCTCTGAGGCCAAAGGTGAGCCTCGGTCACAGAGTGGGGGTGGAGCACCCTAGTGAGATGGTGTCTGCGGGGCCCAGAGGGGGCAGAACCCAAGCGCCTCTGGGACATGCACCTCTGTGTAGCTATGCCAGGCTCTGGGAGGTGACTTGGGGACAGTTCAACCCACATGACCTCTGCCATGTCCCAGAGGACAGAGGGACAGGAGAGCACGGACCTGTTTCTCTTAACTTCCAACACAGCCAAACCTTCTCTAGCTCTTGATCAGATTTCTTCCTTTCTATATTAATGCTCAGCATCTCAGAAGCTGGGGGCTGCCAGTTCCTAAGGTCATGTGGACCCTCTCCTGGCTGAAATGTCCTTTTTGACTCAGCCAGTTTACAAAATCAGTAAAAATTTTTGAAAACAAATAAATGCTGTGCTTCTGTGTAACCACCTTTAAACCCCACTTTGTACCATGGTCTAAAATGTGGACCATTTGTAAAAACTTAAATATCGTCAGGGGCAATGGCGCATGCCTGTCATCCCAGTGGCTGGGGAGGCTGAGGCAGGAGGATCGCGAGTTCAAAGCCAGCCTCAGCAACTTAGTGAGGCCCAAGCAACTCAGTGAGACCCTGTCTCTAAATCAAATATAAAAAGGGCTGGGGGTGTGGCTCAGTGGTGGAGTGCCCCTGGGTTCAATCCCTGGTACAAAAAAAACACAAAAACCTTAAATATAGTATATAATCATATAATAAATTGTGACATATTAATTAATATTAACATGATATATATAAACTCAAGATTATGATTTTCAACCTATTTTAAGCAATTATGTCAATTTTGTTGAGCTACTCACAGAATTGAAAACTAGAATTTAATGGGTTAAGACTTTGGTCCCTTTAATAACTCTATCGGGGTATGGAGTCCCACCAACAGGATGGGATGGCCCTTCCTGAGAGGCCAGCTTTCCCAGCAGGTGGCCAGGGGAGCAGAAGCAAGCTCTTCCTAGTGGGGATGCCCACATCCCAGCCCAAAGGCTCCCGTGCAAGGGGCGGGAGCTGCAGAACATCCTGTCCTGGGTGCCACACTTGTAACTGATGCTGGGGACATCTCCTCAGCCTCTCAGCACGGCCCAGCAGTTCACCCTCCAGCCAGCTGTCAGGTCCTCCTGTCCCTGACAAGACACAGTCACACTCCTTCCTTACCAAAATGCTGCCAAACTCACACTGATCATTTGCTGCATTTGCCAGAAAGAAAAAAGTGTCAAGACACAAGCACCCCTCATGCTGGCGATGCCTGGGGACAGGGACCCACTGCACAGGTTGTGTGTGCTCAGTAACAAGCAACTCTGAGGACCATCCGGGGTTTATGGACATTGTTAAAACGGGTTAGACACGGCCTAACTTCCTTTCTGCACGTTAAAACAAACCACAGTGAGCAGAACCCCCCGCAGATGCGAGACCAATGGTCTGTAATCAACATCCGCTTCTAACTGGCACACAGGAGGCCCTTCCACAGGCACCAGCCCAGAGCCCGCCTCAGCCGCCCAGAGCACAAGCCAGAACAATGCGACCACTGTGAGCATTCTTATCGCTCCGGGAGCCTGTGGTTCAACAGCTCCCTACACTACAGGCAAACCTCCACGCGCACGGAGACAGCGCGCTGGACCTGGCCACAGTGCGACAGCCAGAAGCACGCCGCTGGGGGCGAGAATGAATCCACCGTTCACCCAGCAGAGCTCAACCATGGAGCCACATCCCCAGCCCTTTTTATATTTTATTTTGAGACAGGGTCTCACTAAGTTTCTTGGGGCCTCATTAAATTATTGAGGTTGGCTTCCCACTTGCAATCCTCCTGCCTCCCAAGCTGCACTGATACATGCAATTCAGAAGGACCCCAAGGACAACACGCAGAGTGAAGAAAGCTGATCCAAACAGTCACATGCTGTATGATCCCATTTTGAAGTGACAAAATTCTAGAATGGGAGCCCAGATAAGTGGTTGTCAGGGGTTGGGGCAAGGAGGAAAGGGGAGGTAAGTGTGGTTATAAAAGGGCAGCATGATGAATCCTTACAGTTCTGGAATGTTCTATATCTTAATGGTGAGATGAATATGATAAAATTGCATACTACTAAATATCGACAAATGAGGGGCTGGGATTGTGGCTCAGTGGTAGAGTGCTTGCCCAGCATGTATGAGGCACTGGCTTCCATCCTCAGCACCACATTAAAAAAGACTAAATATTCACAAGTGAGCAGAAGGTAAATGGGACATCTGGTTAAGATGAGGGACTGAGTCAAAGTCATGCTATAGTTTTGTAAAATGTTACCACTGGGGAAACGGGGTACAGGACACATGGATCTCACTGCATTCTTCTGTGTATGAACCTATAATGTCACCACCTAGAAGGTTCATTTAAAATATGGCAAGAGTTTCTTTCCTTTTTTTTTTTTTTTTTTTTAAGGGCAATCCAGCTCCCATCTGGTGCTGGTGCTCCTCCCCCGGCGCACTGGTCAGAACATCATCCTTGATTCCAGCCTCTGAGGAAGCCCAAGCCACATGAGGAGGCTCTGTGGTGGTGCTCCAGTCCATGGTCTCAGCGAGGCCCCACATCAGCAGGACCCTGAGTAACCAACTGACCCCAGCCACCTAGTGACCCCCAGCCTTCAAATCTTCTAGTTGGTGGTCCCTATGTTCGGAACAGAAGCAAGCAGTCCATAAAAGATGATGCTCAGGGAATGCTATCATCCAAAGCTACTCAGCTCTGGGAAGCTCGCGGCCCACCTCCCTATGCACAGCCAGGAGTCACAGGTGTCCGTGCCTCCTTCCCCATCAGAAAGCGGTGCGTTTGTTTCCCATGCCCTGTGTGAAGTGCAAGGCAGCTTCCCGTGACCACCCTGATCTCTGCCCGTGTCAACAGCTTGGTCAGATTCCCCCTGGAGGAAGGCAGCCAACCTGTGGGTGCCATCTCCTTCAGGTGGATGCCCTTCCCCACCACCCCAGAGTCCCCTGGGCAGCTCCAGAGCCCACTCTTCCAGAGAAAAAGTGGGGAAAGCGAGCCAGGCTGGGCTGATGCAGCCGCATGGGGCTGCTCCCTGTGTCCCAGAGGGAGCAGAGGTCTGCGGGGCCCAGGGGGTGGTGTTGCGGGGCAGCAGGCCCAAGAGCTACCTAGGGGGAGTGGAAGGAAGCTCCAGACAGGCCAGCCTCCGCCAGAGGGCTGTGCACACTGCAGGCTCCACAGAGCAGACCACGACGGCAGGAGCATCAAAGGCGTGAACTTCTGGAAGTGCGGGGCTGTCTGCCTCAGTCAGGGAGCCTGCAGAAATCCCAACAGGCTCCTCTGAGGAAGCTGAGTGGATGCAAATGAACCCATGCCGTTCTTCACTGCCAGGGGAAACGCTTGCTCCCTGCACAGAAGAGGAATTTAAAAAGAAAAACCCAGAACAGCACAAAGGAGGCATCCTCCTGAAGGGCAGCCTCCTGTCAGGGGTGACACAAAGCTACCACCTGGGTATCACCACCTCAGCCTCACAGGGATCTGTATGCCTCCTATAGAGAGAGGCATGCTGAGGTTCAGAGAGGCCTAGGAAGGCAGTCAAGGCTGCACAGCCTTGGGGGGCAGCTACAGGATTAACTGATCTGGCAATGTGGTGTCATGTTGAGGCCGGGAAGCTCCAGCTTTTCAACTAAGGCCAGGCCCGCCGTGGCCCCCACCCTAATGGCTCCAGCCCGAGGGCCCTATGGACGGCCCTCTCCAGCACCTGTCTCCCAGCCCTTGAGGGGTGCTGGAAGTCAGGGACTGCCTGCCCACCAGCTGTGGAGCCTCACCATGCCCAGTCCTGTGGCAGGTGAGCCAGTTCTGTGTTACTATGAGACCGGCCACCAGCAGATGGGAACTGTCCCCAGTCAGGAGGAAGGAAACCGGTTCTGCAGGGAGGGGAGCAGAGCACGGTGCCCCAGCCAGGTGTGTGGGTGCAGCCTGTGCCTCTCTGCTGGGAGGCTCTGCCCCCCCCACCCCAGCGCAGGGCTGCTGCTCCATGAGCACCGTGGCCTCAAGTGACCCAGACAAGGATGACACGTGCCCAGAGCAGCATGGTGCCAGGAAGAGCCAAGCTTGGGCCTGGGCATCCAGGAGCCTCATGGCCTAATGGCTACTCCCACTCTGACAACTTCCGCTTGCTCTCTACAGAACGACCCTGTGACCCAGCCCTGTGGTCAGCAAGCTCATCGGATGTTCACAAGTTCATTTAGACTCTGCTTCTCCTGCCTGTTACGGCCTGTCAGTTGGGCTTTCCCCCAAAGCAAAGCCCTGCTCCTTGTAAACAAAACATTTAAACAGGCATTCTAGGGCTTCAGATGGCTATGACTGTCCCCCTGAGTCTCCATCCAAGTGGCTCATCATGAGGAGAGAATGAAGACTAATCTCAGGCCAGGCACAGAGGCTGGGGAGGCTGAGGCAGGAGGATCATGAGTTGGAGGCCAGCCTCAGCAACTTACGAGACCATAAGCAACTCAGTGAGACCCTGTCTCTAAATAAAATACAAAAAGGGCTGGGGGATGTGGCTCAATGGGAAAGCACACTCGGGTTCCATCCCTGGTACCATAAAAAAGTCACCTCAGATGCTCCTGACTTACGACGGGGTTACATCCTGACAAAGCCATCGTAAACTGAGAATGCATCACATCTCTGACCTGTCCCACACCAAGGCTCAGCCCAGCCCTTCCAGCAGGCCAGGTCACCTGGGGCAAGCTCACTTTATAATACAGTGCTGGAGTTTGTGCAGCACTGAATACGGGGCCCACGGCGAAAACCAGAAGTACACAAGGACACAGTTTGGCACCATGGTAAAACCACCAGAGTGGAAGTTGGGGACAGTACCCAGGGAGAGCCAGCCTCCGACCCCACCACTCAGGCAGGCCCTGGGACAAGCAGGTGCTCAGTCCTGAGAGGGGCAAACATCACAAGGCTTGGGCCCCAGAGGGAGTCATCCTGCACAGGATTCTGCAGCCAGGACACTCTGGGGATCCTGTGGGGGACACTTGTGTCTGAAGATCATGTGGTGGTGACCTGAAGCTGGAGTGTTGACAGAGCACCCGGCTGTGAATTCCAGTTGGCCGTGTCTACTCATCCAGTGAGTGACCCTGGGTACAGCACGTGCCCTCTTCAACCCTGCGATCCTCCCCAGGGGGTGAAGACTGACCCACAGAACTCCGCACACCGAGGCGCATGCGTGCTTCAGCCCAGCGCCCACCAGAGTGAATGCCCTCGGAGCCAGGGATCTTCCACCACAGAAAGGCAGAGCCCCAAATTCTCTGCTACTGAGTTAAAAACAAAAACAAAAAAAGCATGCTGAAGCAAAAAAAGGCCCCAGAAAAAAATACACCCGTGCTCCCACTGTGCCCTGGGAAGGCTGACGGGTCATCTTTGCCACAGTTTCTAGATTTGCTGTAAAGCTCTCCCTGCTTGGATAAGAAAACACATTGACATACAAATAGTGCGTTCCAGCCTTCACGCCTTCAACAGCCAACACTGCAAGCTGGTGGCACCAGGGACAGCAATCTGCTGGGGCAGGTGACAAAAATTGGACAGGGACAAGAGTGACATCAGCCTGGAGTCACAGAAAGCTCCAGGGATCAGCCTGGGGTGGAGCGAGTGGTGCAGAGAGTCTTCCCGCAGGAGGCCCCTCTGAGCCCCACCTGGGGGGAAGGCACGCCACGGGACCCTGCTGAGGGGCTGGAGGGCGCGAGGGCCGGCGCCTCTCAGGACTCAGATGGCAGATGACGTCAAATGGCCATCCTGAGGCCCACGCCATGCATCCAGCTCCCTCACAGTGGACCCCGGGAGCAGGTCTGTCTGCCAGCCTCTGCGGAGCCAGGTCCCCAACGGGACTGTGTGGACACCACCCACGATCCTCCCAGCAGCCTGGAAAGGAGCAGCCCCAGCCCAGTTGCTTGCCACTCACCACTGGCTTTGGCCTGTCCCTTCACTTCCTCCCCAACTGCAGAAGCCCACCCTGCCCACTGTCCCCTTTGGCCTTCTGGTCTGGCTCTGTCTCTGAGGGACCCCACACTGTCTGCTGTGGGGACTCTGGGGACCACACAGGTCCTTCACCAGAGCCTGCAGCAGCCCTGGAGCCATGAGGAACCTGCTCCCCCAGAATGACACCCCTGCCCAACCCCATGTCTTCAGCTGCGGCTGGCCGCTGAGTCAGCAGGGCTGACCCTCCGGGAGCACGGAGGTGTCCTTCCCTCTGCTCGGGGTCAAAGCCACCAAACACTCCCCTGCAGGAGACTAGACTGCTGCATAGGCAGCCCCCTGGGAAACCGTGGGACTCACACTCTCTACACGTATCACACCCACCACACACACACGGACACACAACACACAGACACATGTGGATACACCATGCACACCACGCACGTGTACACATATACATGTAGCACACAAATGTACACTTACCCCCCCAACGCACACACACACATCCCTTATCCCAACTGCTTAGAAGCAGTTGACCAAGTTATTTCAACAGTGGCAAAAACTATGCATAGAGAAAAAACTGGAAGGAAATTCCCCAGAATATCATCTGCCTCAGCTCAACAGGGCCTGCCAGATTGACCTCTTCATGCTTCCTCGAGGTTTTGAGATCTAACACAATAATCCTGCATCCCGTTCACAAACTCCAACCTCCTTCAAAGAGGCCTTCAGAACTACTTGGCGTGGGCCTTTGGTCCTAAAAGAGGGCATTCAGTGCCCTGGGTCAGAGAGCAAACCCTGGCAGGGAACAGACCAAACCCAGATGTGTCTGCATCTGATTCCTGGCTGACAGGCAGCTGTGAGCCCCGCGGGAGCCCGGGATTCCTCTCTTCCCCTCTCCAGCCCTGGGGAGTGCCTTAGGGGAGATGGCACACTGAGGAGGAGACCCACATGCAGGGCCCCAGCTTCAAGCACCAGTCCAACGATGGCACCTTATGTGCCCACACATGGGCTGTGCTGCTGCTTCATCTGCTCCTGACAGTACTTCCTTGCTGTGTGACTCTGGGCAAGTCACTAAACCTTTCTGTGCTTTCCATATCCTCATTTCTAAGTTAGACACTATGATTTCTTCGGACAATCAAATGAGATCAGGGTAGAGAATGCTGTGACAGACGTGTGCCAGGAAATCAAAGTGTCCACAGACAAGTGCATCAAGTGGAGACCACACTCCTGGTCTCCTGAGTCCTACCTCACTGCCCCACCACAGTGACAAGAAGACTCATTCCACTCACCTTGGAGGGACCGCCTGTAAGTTGTCATTAACCTGCACAAGGAACATGTGAGGTGAGTCTTCCCATTCCCACTGTTAGCAGAGGGAACTGGTTGACTCCAAGAGTAAAACTCCCTTGCCCAAGAAGCTCAACCTGGGGCTCCTGACCTTCCCGCGTGGCCTCCCCACTGCCCTGTGCTCTTGTCAGCCAACCTGCCTGCTGTGTCAAGCTGGGCAGGATCCAGGAGAGGAGACCCTAGAAAGGACCCATTTAAGTGGATGTCGTGTGCAAAGCCACAGCCACGGCGTCCAGCAGCCCAGGAGCATAAGGTGATTCCCTCTGTAAGTGAAGAGTGCCACTCTCCTGGTGATGACCTAAGACCAAAGCTTTAGCCACAGGGCAACAGCATTCCCAATCCCAGGATTCCAGCAAAGTGGGGTGTGTTCTGAAAGCCAGAGCCCAGCACAGCTCTCACTCGGCTGGCACGCTGTCTGAGGCTCAAGCCCATTTGTGGCCACGAACCCCAGGGCTCTTCTGACAGCCATTACATCCAAAGCTTACCATTTAGGACAAATGGGGAAAGAAGAGGGGGGAATTTATTACAGGACCCTGAAAGGAATAGCGCGTTACCTTCCAAATCACATTCCAGCTCACTACAGTTGGTGCTGAGGAGTTGCTTTAATGAACAGACTGTAGCCAAGTCCCCCCCACCCATTCACCCATCCATCTACCCACCAAACACCCATCCATCCATCCACTCACCCACCCACCTGTGCACCCACCCATCCATTCATTTAACCATCCACCCACCCATCTACCCAGCCACCACCCATCTATCCATCCATTCAACTATCCAACCATCCACCCACCCACCCCCATCCACCCATTCAATCACACACCCACCCACCTCCCAATTCATCCAACCATCCACCCAACCACCCAACCATCCAACCATCAACCCATCCACCCATCCACCCACCTATCCACCCATCCACCCACCTACCCACCTATCCACCCATCCATCCAATCATCTTCCCACCATCCACTCATTCAACCTTTTAACCACTCGTCCTGCCGATGTACAAAAGTCTGTGCTGGAACCTTCTAGCCATTAGGATGACTACTATAAGAAAAAAACCCAGACAACAAGTGTTGTAGAGGATACAGAGACGTCACACTGTTGGTGGGAGTGAAAAATGGTGCAACTGCTGTAAAAACAGCTTGGAAGTTCTTCAAACAACCACACAGAGAATCACCACATGCTCCAGCAACTCGTCTTCCGAGTGAAGACCTGAAAGAACTGAACACAGAATGTCAAGTGATGCTGTGCACCCCCACCTTCAGAGCGGCATCACTGACAAGGGCCAAACGGTGGGAGGGACCCAAGTGTCCATCGACGGATGGATGAGTCAACCTAGCAGATTCACACAGCGGAATATCATTCAGGCTTTTAAAAAGGAAGGGAGCTCCGTGGCATGCAGCAAGGCAGGTAAACCCTGAGGGCACTGCACTCGGTGAAATAAGCCGGACACAAAGAATGAATCCTGTGTGATTCTCCCGTGAGGGTCCCGAGACAAAGTCAGAGATGGGAAGTAGGGTAGTGGCTGTCTGGGGCTGGGAGGTTCCATTGGACGGGGACAGCATTTCAGTTTGGAAGATGAGAAGGCTCCAGAGATGGACAGTGGCCATGCTTGCTGAATGCTGTGACTGTGCCTAATGCCATTGAACTGGGCACTTTAAAAGGATGACAGCTGGTCGCTTTCATGATCTGTGTATTATACCATAATGGAAAGAAGCCTGCTCCGGACGCCTGCTGTGGGATAAGAGGAGAGTCACCTAACACGTGATGGCCACTTCCCAGAGTGCTCGGCCAGCACCGTGCAACACCTCACTGACTGGCCTGCCATGACACCCTCCTGTGCCCAGCTGCATCCTCAGGGCTGGCTTTCCCAGAGCATCACCCAGGCCCGCCTGCCTGCCCGGAGGAACCCTTCAGCCATCAGGAGGCTCCACAGGGGTGGGAAGGAAGACGCAGGTAGACAGAGGCGGGTGTCCATTCCCCTGCTCCTCCCGGAGGTCTACGGCACAGCAGGGTCTGTCCACAGCTCCTGATGAGAGTTCTCTCTTGGAGCCACAGTGCCTGCAGTGTTCCGCTGATGTCGCACACGCGTGCACACGCACGTACGTGCCCGTCTTTCAGGCCACTGAATGAGAACAGCTCCCACAGCTGCTGGTCCTGAGTGTCGCCCCAACCCTGGATGGCACACCTCTGAAAACTGTCCCTTGGTGAGACCTCCTTTTACGTGTGCTTCAGTTTTCCCCAGGACCCCTGTAGACTATCCCTCTGCCTAAATGCACAGCACAGGTCCCAAATGGTGGGGTTCCCACTGCTCTTGGGCCTGTGGTGAGTTGACACATCATGGAGGGAGCCACAGCAGAGGAAGCTGCTCACCTCAAGGCAGCCAAGATGGGAAAGGAAGGAGGAAGAGGCCGAGATGCCAACAGCCCTGTCGAGGGCACACAGCTAGTGACCTAAATTCCAAGGACCCTTGATCCTATCCTAGCACTCTTCCACAGAATGGGACATGGCAGTTCTTGGACACAGTGACCATGCGCATGAAATAAGGGATGGTTGTTCCAATAACCAACAAACTTCACTTTGGAAGCAGCACCAAAAATGTATGTGATACATAAATTAGTCTGATGCACAGATGTGACTGCAGGTTTAAAACCACGTTAGGGAGTCCACTAGCTGGTAAAAGATAAATGAATGACAAAGGATTCTGTTAGTCAGTTTTGTGTTACTCTAACAAATTGCCTGAGATAATCAAGTTAAAAAGAGGAAATTCTGTCGTGGCATACAGGTTTGGAAGCTTCAGCCCATAGTAACTTGACCACGTTGGTCTAATGACCTAACTTCCTCCCATTAAGCCCCACCTCTTAAATGTTGTGCTGCCTTCTAATAGTACCACAGGCTGGGGAGCAAGCCTTCCGCACACGGGCCTTTGGGGGACATTCTGGATGCAAATGATAGCAGATTCTAAGTGAACTGACAAGGAACACTGCTCATACACAGATGAACACAGACAGCGTGTGGCCCAAGTCCAAGAATGAATTCCTCCTTTTCCCCTCCCTCCTTGCTCTCGTATTTACTGAGCACCTACTGTGTTCTGGGCCTGGTAAAAAGTGTCAGAAATCAGCCAGTAAAGAGGCAGGGCATGGGCAGGTGCTGAGGGACCTCTGGGCAAACTGCGGTTCCTGGACCTGAGTCTATGTCACACTGAGGATGGAACTGTGCTCCCCTTCAGCTCAGTCCCAGCTGCCCCAACCCCCAGCCCTGTACATCTGCAAAACCCCTCCCAGGGTGGGCACTGTCCAGCCTTGGAAAGTGAAGAGGTAGGCATTTCCACCCTCATGGTCCATGGTGATGCGTTCCTGCTGGCCAGGGAAGATTACAGACCCAAACAAAGCTGATGACCAGCCAAAGGTGGGGGTGTGCCTCTGGCACCTCCTATTGCCTCTGCGTGTGACTGTCACCAAAGAAAAACCTCGGTAAGCGGCTCGGCGTTAGAACTGTTACAAGGAAGTAGCAGAGCACCGAGTCACAAGGAAATCAGGATGGAAATGAGCAGCTGTGCCTGCAGGCTCCACTGGAACTCTGAGCCAAGAAGGCCAAGGAAGAGCAACTGAGTCACAACTGCCGTGATAGCAGCCTCGTGCGCACTGGCCGTGGAGTCTGCCGGGTCCTTTCCTGACAGTGGGCTCGTGTCCACCTGCCTTCCACAGTCCCCCCAGGAAGGCACTACGTCATCCCTGGTTTACAAATGGAGATGGAGGCTCCGTAGTTCACCCCAGCTGCCCACAGCCAATGGATCCTGGCTGCTGCTGGGCCTGTTTGCTGATCTCCATAGCAGGCAGCAGCGTTCACGTTTCTGGAGCTTTCTGAGGACTATGTCAACGGCCTGCAGCACATGCTCCACGCTCAAGAGGAGCTCTGCGGGCCAGCTCCCTCTCCTTTTCCTGCTCTGCCTGCCGCTGCCTCCCTACCCTCTTGGGGAACCCGCCCTGCGCATATTTCCCATTCTGTCCTGAGTAGTGAGACCACAGAAGCAAGCTGACATTGTCTATCTCAAAACTGGATGACCAAGAACATTAGGGACGGTTCTGTGCCTAAGTTGCACCATCTTGTACTACTAACTGAACTGGGAATACGACAGACTAGTTCAGTCACTCGGACCATCACAGAATCTCAAGACTCTACTCAAATGTTCCCTGCCATGTCCCAGGACTACAGAAGGGCAGCACGCAGACTAAACAAGTCTGATGTTTGTACATGAGATGCTTCCCCAACACCTCTCCCCTGCCTCCTCCATCCATCCACTCACCCACCCCTCCATTCATCCTTCCACCCATCCCTTCATCCTCCTCCTCCCTCTCTCCATCTGCCATGGTTTGGATACAGTTTGACGTGATTTGTCGCCCCAAAGGTTCACGTCCATGAGCCTTAGAAGCTCTGTCCCTGGTGCAGCAGTGCTGGGAGGTGGTGGACCTTTAACAGGTGGGGCTCAGTAAGAGGTCCTTAGTTCTTTGGGGGCAATGTAGTCCGTGTTGGAGCCCAAGTTGGATCCTGTGAGAGAGAGTTATCATACAAGCAAGTCCAACCTGTGAATCATTCTCTGGCTTCCTCCCTGTTGACGTCATCGTCTCCTGCTTCTACATGCACATCTTCCATTCTGATGTCCTTCAGAACGGGGCCCTCACAAGAATCAGTACTATGCTGCTTGGACTTCCAGACTCCACAACTGTAAGTTGAATAAACCTCTCTTCTTTGTGAAGTAGCTGCCCCAGGGACTTCACTATAGTAACAAAAATGAACACCATTCATCTCTCCCTCCACTCACCCACCCACTCACCACCCATGACTGAGGACCTCCTGTGGCTGAACACTGTCCTACGGTAAGGGGGTGCAGCAGTGAAGAAGACAGGAAGCAACCCCTACTCTCATGGAGCAGTCAGGCCCTCAGAGGAGACCAAGGATAAACAAGGTACAACATTAACAGGCCAGTGTTGGTGAGTGAGCAGGGATGAAAGCCCTGTGCCAGGGGACAATTGTATGCAGGTGTGCATTCTGTGCTGAGAGGATAAGGCCACTCACCTTCACACTCCACCACTCCTCCTCCTCCCACCTCCCAACTTTTGTGAACACTAAATAGCGTCCATCATCCAGGTTTAAAAATCCACACGCCTCCCAGTACTTCCCAGGCACTTCCCATTTAAATGGGCCGACGGTCAGCCTTGGTCCTCCACCACAGGTCCTTTCTATGTTCTTCATTTTGATTTAGCTGCAAACCAAATGCACTCTACCTTGAAGTAGAAGTTTCAGGAAAGGTAGGGTGGAGGTCCCTGGAGTTCCCTCAGCTCCTCTGTCTCTGAGAAAGTGTGTCTGCTACATTTATGCACCACCCACTTCCGGGCCACGGCTGGCACTCTCAGAGGCCCCCCTGGGGACCCATCTCCAGTCGTCTCCTGTGCTGGCCGGCACAGGCAAGGCCGGCCTGGCCTATCTGCCCTGTGCGTGTGCCTAGATGCCGGGAGACTTCTCCCTTGGATGTCACCTAGGCTACATCCTGGTGCTGAGGATCTTGATCAGACCCCTCCAGAATACAGGGAGCCTATTCCATCTGCTGAGTGGGTTCTTTTTCGTTTCTCCTGGGGCATAGCCCGGCGTCCATCTCTATCCCACGCCAGCCACCCTACCCTGGGGACGCTGATCAGACTCAGGAGGATCATCCTGCTTTCTTCTGGAGAGAATCTTTCCCCCCAGTTGCTCTGACCACCCCACCACAACCCCCTTCTGCTGCCGTCACAGTTCATAATTCTTTTACGACCTTTTTTCCCTGTTTCAGGAATATATATGTTCAATCCCTCACTGTTACTAATTTATTTATTAGTTCCTTAATAATGCTGCTTTGATCCTCAATTTTTTCCTTAGGTCTTTAATCTTCTTTTTCATCTCATCCTGACTTCTTTTAATCTTCTAAATTTCTGAGCTCTTCAATTGGAGATCTTATTAAGTTGCGTTAAAGCATGAAACAGTTGGAAGGAAATACCATTATGTCATTATGTTCTGTTTTTTCCCAAGGTAGAATTCTTTCTTTTTTTCCCAATATTATATTTTCAGAGCAAGAACTTGAAAATATAAGTCTTATTTAAGTCAAACCATATCACATTGCCAATAATGCACCCATTTTCAACCTATAAAAATAGCAAGTTCAAGTTTTATCCTAGTATCAAGAACACTCAGTTCAATATTTATTTACATAATTTTTGCTATAAAAAAGTCGCCAGAATCATGATGCTCTACCCCTAAAGATGTCAGTATGCATCAAGAAGAACGCTGGCCTACATACAAGATTCTATGTTGGGTTCTTTATTTTCTGCTCCTTCCTTCCGTCTTTCTTTCTCCCTTGATTCATTTTCTCTGCACATGTGTTTGCACGGCATCTTCCCTCTCCCACATGCCTGGGGAGCTCTGCAGATGCCCCATTTCCTCCAATGGGGTGGGCATGGATGGTTGACTGTCCCCCACTGTGACGGGGACCAGGCACAGCACAGCACAAGGGCCAGCACCAGTCTCAGGGCCAGCACCTACGCCTTCTTTCCAAGCCCAAAAGGCCACAAACAGAAAGCACAGGTCGCAGCCTTCTCGGATGCCGAAGCTGGCCCTGTCTGCAGCGGGCGTGGGAACCAGATTCCGGAGTCGCACTCCAGCCCCTACAGCAAGCCTGAGTCATGCTGGAGCCAGCCGCCCACAGAGGGCTGGAATGGGCAGGGCCAGGGGAAGGGCATTCCAGACCTTTCTGCACTTACCGGGAGTACAGTGGGACCCCCCACCCAGACCCAGATTCAACCAACAGTGGATAGAAAATATTTGGGGGAAAAATAGTCTCTGTCCTGAAAATGTGTAGACCTTTCGCTCGTCCTCATTCCCTAGCAATGTAGTGCAACCGTTTACACAGCACTCACACTGCGAACAAGCCACCCAGAAACCACGCGAGCACTCAGGGCTGTGATGGGGGTATGCAAATACCACACCATCACATGAGGCACTGGACATCCTCGTCTGTAGGTATCCGGGAGGTCCAGGAACCAGCCCCCTGGAGACACTGGAGGGGTCTGCTGAGTCCTTCTCCACCCCCATTCTTACCTCTTTTTAACCCTTCAGGACTCATGTGAGTTGTCACGTTCTACAGTAAGCTGTTCATGGCCTCCCACACTGGGTCAGGGTGCCCTTCTCTGCACACCCAGTCCTAAGGGTTTCCCCGTCACCACCCTCATCCCTGCGTTATTCCCGTCGTCCATTAGCCTGCAGGGTTCCCATGGCAGGCACTGGGTCTCAAGCGCCACATACCTCCTGTGCCTGGCCCAGTGCCTTGCACAATCTAGTATCTGTCAGCAAGTGGTGACTAGACAGATGACATACTGAGAGAAGATATTTGCAGTGTGTCACCAATAAGGAAGGTACATCAAAATTATATAAAGACATAGATGGGATTATAATAGAGTTAGGAAATTCAGTTTCCTGAAATGTGATTTCTACAAACAAAAACTACAGAGTGAGAGGAGATATTTGCAGCACTCTCATCTCACAGAAGACTCCCAATTGTGTAGTTTAACAAATCTCATACAGATCAAAAGCAGGTCACAGCCGGGAACAGCGGTGCATGCCTGTCAGCTTGGGAGGCTGAGGCAGGAGGATCATGAGTTCAAAGCCAGCCTCAGCAACAGTGAAGCCCTAAGCAACTTGGTGAAATCCTGTCTCTAAATAATAGAGCCAGGGATGTGGCTCAGTGGTCGAGGGCCCCTGAGTTCAGTCCCTGGTACCCATCCCCCCCACCCACGAAGAAAGATAACAGTGAAAAAATGGACAATGAGGTGTGTGCACATCTCACAGAAAAGGAGCACCTAACAGCTGGAAGACCAAGGTCAAGGAGCTCCACACCCTCAGTCATAAGGAAGAGCCAATGTACACCTAGCAGAGTGGCCAAAGGTAACAAGGCCAGAGACACGCCATCTTGTTAGGAGCCATTTGTTGGGAAGTAACCAGAACTCATTCATAGCTGCTGGGAATTCCAAAAGCCGAACACTTGTGACACACCCACATGGTGCAGTCTGGATGGCGAACGTCTCCAGAGTCCATGGGTCAGAGGTTTGTCTCCGGCTTGCTGTTTTGGGGAGGTGGGGGGCTTGCAGAGGTGGAACTGGGTAGGAGGTCTGCAGGTCATGGGAGGATCGCCCTGGAAGGGACAGTGGGGATCCCAGCCCTTTCTCTCTCTCTCTCTGTCCCCTGGCTCACCATGAAGTGAGAGACTTTGATTCACCCCACACTTCCAGCTACCAGGGGCCCAAAAGCAACTGGAGCCACCGATCATGGCCTAGAACCTTCCAATCTGTGAGCCAAGACGAACCTTTCCATGTTATGCTTTGATTAGCTCAAGACATTGGTTATAGCAACAGCTATAGCGTAGACTAGTGATGGGGGAGATGGCCACATCAGAATCAGATAGGTCTGCTCCATGTCCCTGGGGCACTGGGTGACCAGTAGGTGGGAGGATGGCCCCAGTCCCGCCCTGTTCCCAGGTTCCCTGGCCCCACCTCCTGGTTAACCACTGCTCGACCTGGGCATCCCGTGTCTGGCCTACTGGTTGGGAACTCAACTGGAGCTGCTAGAGGTGGCAGGGCTGCTGGCAGCTGCTGCCATGACAATGTCACCTCCTGTACCATAGGAGAACCCCATTTGTGCTCCCCCGAGTCACCTGACCAGGCAGCTCCTGCTGACCACACCCAAACCAGCCCTAGCCTGTCCCACCTCTGAATCCTCCTGGCTTTCCCTCCCGGGCCACATCAAACCCGTCAGCAGGTCCTGCCATCTCCAGCCCTGAGGCCCACCCCCTGGTGCCAAGGCTTCTGCCTTCAAGGCCACCACCCTGGCCTACACCTCCTTACTACTGTCATCTATGTGGTCACCAGGACAGCCTCCCAGTGACCGCCCCCGCCTTCCAGCTGCCATTACCTCTGCCTAGACACACCTCCCGGGAGGGCTCTGACGTCACTGCCCACAGTCAGCCTGCCCTCGGATTCCCTGTGGCTCTGCCTAGATTCTGGATTCGCACCCGTCAGGAAGCCTGGAGATCTGGATGCGCCTCCCGGTGCTGGCTCTGCCTCCCTGGCACTCCCATGCTGTGCCACCTCCAAGCCCCATGGTTCCCTCCGCCCGACTCCTCCTCCAGATCTCTGCCGAAACTCTTCCTGCCACTTGCTATGCACACGTAGGATCTCCCGGCAGCTCATCCCAGCCCTTGCCACTGGGCCACGCTGACAGGCCACCCGACTTGGCCTCCACACACTGGCCACCCTCCCCTCCCACCCTTAACTTGCCTCTTGTTTACTCCACCATGACACAAGCTCCAGGAGAAAGCACAGCACTCTCAGTACCACCCCGAGCATGACACCACAGCAGCTGCTCAATAAACACGTCCTGTGTGGACCCATCCCTGTGTGTTTATGAGGGACATCTTTCTACAACTCGCTGAGCAATTCACTCGCCAGACAACTCAGGTCTGATAAAAGCACACAGCAGCTATAAGCAGAGTAAGGGTTTGGTGGGTGCCAGGCACAGGGAGCCTAGACCATGCCTCTGACCTAGGGGAACAGCCACCCAGGCATGGCTGGACAGGTCAGGCTGGAGAACACACTGGGTTGGGGATGAAGCCTCTCCCAACAGCTTCCCTGGAACCTCCACTGCTCCAGGGAGAAACAGGAACTCCAAGGGGCATGCAGGCCCTTGAGGACCCAGTGACCAGCATCTTCTCCACCTCCAGATCCCAGAACTCCTCTTGGTCCTTAAATGCACTCTTCCCCTCCATGCCTCTGCACCTGCTCCTCTGCCTGGTGAACTCCTAGGTATCCATAAACACCTGGGCCTAGGAGCCCACTCAGAGATGCCTCCTTCCACCCATGCTGAACCCAAGCCCCTCGAACACATCTCTGCCTCAGCCTCCATCCCATGCTTTCATTTTTAGCACCAGAGATTGAACCCAGGGGCACTTAACCAGTAAGCCACAACCCCAGGCCCCTTTTTTTATTTTGATACAGGGTCTCACTAAATTGCTGAGGCTGGCCTCCAATCTGCAATCCTCCTGCCTCAGCCTCCGGAGCCACTGGGATTACAGACATGTGCCAGCGTGACTGGCTCTGTGATATCTTGAATGGATTCATTTACATGTCCATCTCCCAATCGGCTCATGCCTAACTCACGCCAGGGATGGCTAAACAAGTTTGAGTGAGGGAACAAATGAAGTTTCAAAAATGAAGCTGGAGTTTAAGCTTTCTCCATGGTCAACCTATCTGCTGATTTGAGATGAGCCCCCACCTAACCTGTTCTCTCTCGTACTCCACCCGCCCCTTTCTCCCCCGGCTACCAGGAGAGCCCATCCTGGCTTCCCCTTGCTTCCTGTCTGCCTCCTGGAGAACGGGCCAGCAGCATCCTCCCTTCCAGTCCTCACTGCACTGCCCTGGGGCCATCCCAGGATGGGGACACATCTTAGGTCAGACAGGGCCACTGGGCCAAGCCCGCTGTGGGGCCAGATCCAACAAGAGACTGGATCAAAGTCAAGTGAGGTGTGCAAAGGTCACCCCCAGACCAACAACCTAAGGACACCCTACACGAAAGCTACTTTGGGGGTTGCAGTGACAAACTCAGGGAATCAACTACAGGCTGCTGCCCGGAGTCTCCGGAGCCGTCTGCCAGTAGAGGATCACCTGTGGTCTCGGAAGAACCCAGAAGAGGCAGACCTTGTGTTCAGGGGCCAGAACATGGGCCACTACACACTGAACTCCCTGTCCACAGGCAAGATGGGCGCAGCGCGAGAGGCCAAGGAGGACACACCACATGCCCACCCCTGGGCCCCGCCCACTTCAGGCCCTGGCTCACCAGGGCAGGGGTGGGGGTTGCTGCGGGGGTGAGGAGCACGCAATAAGAGGGAGGAAGAGCAGAGAGCGTCCACTACTCCCGCTGGTCTCTCTCTGTTCCTCCCCCACTCTGTCCACTCTGGTTCATTAGGTCCTTTTCCTGGGCCCAAACAGCCGGGCAGTGCCGGCTGACCAGTTCCCCAAGGCTCCCACAGGTCGCCGGCGCCTTGGGGCAGGCTGAGCCGGCCTTGCCCCGAGAGGCTTCCATCTGGGCATTTCCAGGTAGGCCTTAGCTCTAGCAGCCTGGACCCCACCCTGAGGCCTTCCCCTGCCTCCATGCCTTCTCAGGGACCCTGCAGAAGGGCTGCCAGTTGGCCGGGACCCTGGCTGTGTCATGCCATCAGCCCACAGCAACTACCTGCTCTGGGCAGCACGAGATCTAAGGATTGGGTGCAGGCGGGAGATGGCCCTGCCCTGGCCAGTGCTGCTCTCAGTGCTCTCTTTCCACTTTCATAGAGTTCGGGTGCAGCGTGGCAGCCTGGCTTGCTCCCTCACACGCTCCCTGGGGCCCCGTGCCCTTCCTTCCTCCCATCTCCTTCATCGGAATGGAGCGAGGCCATTACCCACACTTTACTTAATATTCATGAATATCCCGCAGCAGAGCTGACGAGGTGCAGCCCAGCAAACTCAACGCATTTGCTCTGTGACCTTGAGTGGGTCACTTCACCTCTCTGAGCCTCGGGTTCCAGGTGTCAGCTCAGATGGAAGCCAGAAAGCCTGGTGAACGCCTGTCGGTCTGCAGTCACGTGCCACGTTTTGAATCCTGGCTCCTTCAAGTGCTAGTGACCAGGCTCTGCCTCCCCAGCCTCTGGCACCCCATAAGTAAACAACGGTCACAATGCCATTTCCTACGACAGACCGCTGGGGTCATCCGAGGGTCAGGTGCCCACACTCCTGGACACCCTCCAAGGACCCCCACTTCGGCCTCTGCTCTGGCCTCCCACGTGCCTACTGTGGGCAGCTGCTTCACACAGCTGGCAGGGGTTTGCACCTCTGGGCCGCTCCCCTGGCAGGTACGTGCTACCCAAGGGGAGGAGACTCGTGGGCATCTGGGTGGATGGGGCCGGAGCCCAATTACAAATCTAGACTATTCCACTGCACACAGAGGAAGCCGAACTCCCAGAAACCGCAGGCAGACACGTGCACACCCAGGCCCGGCCTGTGCTGGGGTTCCTGCTCTGCTCTTCCTAGCGAGGAGCAGGTCTCCGTGGCAGAGCCCTGGGGGGCCGCTCGGAAGCACCTTCTGCATTCTCCTTGTTCCACCCCAGTGGGGACATTCCTGGGGAAGGGGAGGCCCAAAGCCCAGTAAACAAATGTCATCTGTGCAGAAGGCATGGCCTGCTGGGGACAGAAAGAGTCGCCTAAGACTCTGGAAGGTCTGCTGGGAAGGAAGGAGGCCTGGAACCTATGAACACAGCCAAACCAGATCCCAGATCCATCTTCTGGTAAAAGTCACTCAACAAAATTATCAGTCTGTTCCCACTGCCTGTGGGTTTGACCTGACACTGGACACTGGGGACAAAAGACAAGGGCTCCCTAGAACGCATGCACCTTGTATGCTCCACACTCTGGTGGGCCCTCCATGTCTGGGGTAGTGCCTGGCATGCAGGCACGCAGTGAGCGTTTGTTGAATGACTGAGTGATCACGTTCATGGCACTCAGCCTGTGACAAGGCAGAAGGCCTGGAGAACGGTACACCTTCACTTGATGTCTGTCCGCCTGGGATGGGATCAGCTCTGCTACCACACCTGCACTGGAGGGGCCTCATGGCCTACACCACAATGCTGACCAGGGAAGGCCTTCCTGGCAGCGAGCTCTCCGCACTCTGGTTCCAGAACCAGAATCACCCGTAGTACATCCAGGACACCTGCTGAACGAGGACACCATCTCCACCAGCACGCCCACTCCCCTCTCTAGGCTCCCGAGACCCACCTGGTCTGACCCAGGGCCACCTCACGAAGTCCCAGACTCAGGGTCCGGAGCCCTTTGGGTGCCCATTCCCAGCCCTTTCCAGAAGTAAGGAGCTCAGCCATCCTGGACCCCTCCAATAAACGCCCCGGGGTCAGGGGACAAGCCCTCTCCCTGACTCTCCCTGGCCTCAGGAGGGCGAACCCCCTTGGCACAACCCTGAAGGCCAGGCCAGTCCCCAGGCTCTGCCACCCCCTCTGCAGGAAGCAGAGGCCATGGGGAATCCTGTCCATTGGCTCAGAGGCTGCTCAGTCCAAACCCAGGCGTCCGGCCACAGCCCTTTCCCCTGGCACTTCCCTCCTCCTGGAATGGCCTCTCTCCCTGTGCACCCCAGAGGGTGACAGAAAGCCCGTGGCAAATGCCAGGTCCTCCACGAAGCACTTACACGCCCTCAGAGCCACCGTCCCTCCATTCTTGCTCTGTGTGCCCTTTGCTCTGTGGCGGGAGGACCTATGCAGCCACAGGACTCTGTCTGAGTCCCTGGGGCTCCAGAAGCTGTGTGTGCTCAAACTCTGAGAGGCCTGCAGGTGGCCACGAGTGCTGGCTTTGCAGCGGGCAGTCTGAATACTGCCTCTGCCTCATTTGTGCTGTGTGACCTCACGGGCAGGTTCCTAACCTCTCTGAGCCTCACTCTGCGCTCACATCAAGTGGAGATAATTGTACCTCTTCACCAAGATCGTGTGCAGATGAAACAAGACCAAAGAAGTCACACTTCTGGGACAGAGCCCTGCACAACGGAGGCTCTGATAAATTGAGCTCTTAATAAGAAGAGTGATAATGATAAGGATGACAACATGCCATAGGCAACTGGTGAATTTCAATGAAGGCAAGTGCACTGTGCAGCTCAAGAAAGACCTGGGCCTCAGCTCCGGCAAACCAGTGCCTGGGGTGGAAAGGCCAGCAGGGCTGGAGGCCAGAGCCTGAGTGCCCGCATGAGTCCTGGCAGCTGGCAGGGCATGCAGGAAGCAGAGGCTCAGAGGAGCCCTGCCCCTCAGCCTTGGTTCGGATTTGCAGTGCAGAATTATCCAAACCCCGCCCCCAGCAATCCGCACCACAAGAAACTGCTCCTGACCCGAGGCCCCGCATGACCCAGCTGTGGTCATGGACCCTCCTGACCAAGGGGCTCCAGGATGGTGGTGGTTCCCAGCTCCCAGGGCCCTTAGTTTCTAACAGACCCCATAGGCTGAGCCAGCCTCTCAGCCCTGGCCTAACCCAGCGCTCTGGGGGCCCATAGTGTAGACAGGGTGTGGTGAGAGAAGGGGGCCCAGAGTGCTGGGAAGATGGGTGAAGGCTTTTTAAGCCTGAACGCCCTCAAATGTGGTGCCAAACGCAGCACAGCGGCGCATGCCCGTAATCCCAGTGGCTTGGGAAGCCGAGGCAGGAGGACTGCAAGTTGGAGGCCAGCCTCAGCAGTGGCAAGGCGCTAAGCAACTCAGTGAGACTGTGTCTCTAGATAAAATATAAAAAGGACTGGGAATGTGGCTCAGTGGTCACGCCCCCTGGGTTCAATCTCCAGTACCAAAAATAAATAAATAAATAAATAAAAGGTGGTTCCATTTGCTGAGGGCGGGGCACCCGCACGGCTGGACCATTTTATGTTTGTGTATTTATTTTCACACAGTTCAGGAAAAAGTGCACAGCGGGAGCACCATGTTCAGCATTTCTGAACACAACTTAACAATAGTGACGCCTGCTCGGGACAGAGGCCAGGGTAAGAGGTGGAAAAACGAATTTAAACAAAAACGGGGGCCGCGGTGTGGCTCAGTGATGGAGCACATGCTTCTCGTGGGCAGGCCCTGGGCTCCATCCCCAGCACCAACAAACACACTGCTCTGTCCCTGCTGTCTCACGGACCCCAGGAGTCACTCTCCGCCCCGTTCTCACCTTGTCACCCATGCAGAAAGCTCACCCTATTCCTTCCTGGCTCACCTGGCCTCACGTGCCGGCTTCCCCTCCGCTTGGAGGGCCTCCGCCTAGTCTTGCACCACACAGACACACAAGGCCAACTCTGAAGTGTCCCATCAGCTGCGAGGCAGTCATCTTGCCCACCCCTGGCCAAGAACCTGCTCCTTTCTGCTCTCATCCTCCTTCCCCAGGGAAGGTGTCGTAACTCCAGCTCAGCCAGGGCCCTGCTGGTCTCCAGCTGTCCACTGCGCCTTGCTGGATGGACGAGGCTTCCGTACACAGATGGCACGGAGCAGAGTCAGGATGTGTCTGCAGTAGGTAGAAAGGCAGGAAGAGGGAAGGGACAAGGAAGTCCCCAGGCAACTCAGCCGAAAGAAGAAACACAAGCCAAAGGGACCACATTTCTAAATCCCTCGCCCTGACTTGATATCAGAGGTCGGCGTGGTCAGGGACGGAGCGCTCGCCCAGCACGTGAGGCCCTGGGCTCCACCTCAGCCCATATCAAAGTAAATAAATAAATAAAGGAACTCTGTCCATCTAAACTAAAACTGATGTTTGAAGAAAGACCTATGCCAGGTTACACACACACACAGATGCCCACCTGTGCGCACACACACGCACGCAGGCGCACACACTATCACACACCCCAGGGGCTCAGCTGTCATTTCCAAGTATCTGATCAGCGCCCCTTGGAGACAAGTGAACACTGACAGGTTCCCTCCCGCAGGTGCTGGGTCCCCGCTGGACACTGAGTCCACCTGCACCTCTCCCCTTGCAGCCCTGCAGGTGACTTGCCTGAGGCACAGTCCCGGCTCAGCCAAGCATGTGCCAGCCCTGCAGATCACTGGTGCTCTTCCCGGAGGTCTGGGCTTCTGGTCTCTTGGTCTACGTGGTTTCCACCTGGACTATCTGGGTGGGGGCTTCACCTGGACAGCTCAAGGGGCTAGACAAAGAATATTCGTCTCTGCAGCAATTCCTGACCCCCTGGCCTGACCTGCGGTGTCTCCCCATCCCCAAAGCAGCTCACTACATGGGAAGGTCCCTGCATGGGCACCAGGCTGAAACTGGTACTCGAGCCTTTGAATCAGACCATGAGTCCTAGGCCCATGAGGTCACAGGCTCATCTGCATCTGTGTTCCCAAGTCCACAGGACTAACCCCAGCAGAACTCAGCAAGATCCCAATACACCGTGAACCCCATCAATCAATCGACTAGAAAAAAAATTGGGAGTTCAAGGTCATAACATCCTCTTATTAGGCCTGCCCCATAGCCACTTCCATTAACCCCTCCAAATAGAAGGAGTTTCAAGAAAACCACAGAGCCAGGTGTGGTGGCACACACCTCTAATCCCAGGGGCATGGGAGGCTAAGGCAGGAGGATCGTGAGTTCAAAGCCAGCCTCAGCAACTCAGTGAGGTCCTAAGCAACTCAGTGAGACCCTGTCTTCAGATAAAATATAAAAGGGGCTGGGGATGTGGCTCAGTGGTTAAGCACCTCTGGGTTCCATCCCTGGTACCAAACAAAAAGAAGGGAAAAGAAAATAATAGAAAGTAAAGTTCCACAGGTCTGCAAAGGACCGAAAGTTGCATCTCAATAAAGGTGTTTTTAAGAAGTCATCCATCCAAACCTCAAAAGACCCACAATCTCTGTAGCATCCCTGAGAGTCAGTCCTGAGCTGCCTCTTGGACACCTCTAGAGATGAGGAGCTCATGCTTGCCCTCTCTAAAACAGCGTGATTGAGGTATAATTCACACACCCTGTCACTCAGTCATTTAAAGATGGGTGTGACCATGGTGTGCACTTCCTTCATGGACCTGTGCAACAGATACCAAAGCAATCCTAGAATACTTTAATCACCACATCCCTAGCCCTTTTTAATTTAGGACAGAGTCTTGCTGAGTTGCTTAGGGCCTCATTAAGTTGCTGAGGCTAGCCTCCAACTTACGATCCTCCTGCCTCAGCCTCCCAGGCCACTGGGATGACAGGTGTGCACCACTGTGCCTGGCTGCTCTTTAACTTTTTGCAAACTGCCAAACTGTTTCCCAAACAGCTGCGCCATGTCACATTCTCACAGCAGCGGGGTATGAGGGTTCCAGTTTCTCTGCATCCTCGCCCCCACGTTACTGTCTTTTCTAACTGAAGCCACCCTGGTGGGTGTGAAGCAGTGGTGGCTCACTGCAGTGTGGTTTGCATTTCCCTCGTGACTAACTTGGATGCCAAGCATCTTCTCATGTTTAGGGACTACTATCTTATTTGGAGGAACATCTACTCAAGTTCTATGTCCATTTTTTAACTGGCTTTTTGGGGGGTCTGTGGTTGCTGTCTGCCTGCTTCATCGTTGGGCTGCCTTTTTATTACTGAGCTGTGTATGTTCTTTACGTGTTCTAGCTACAAGTCCCTGGTCACATAGGTGACTTACAAATATCTGCTTCTGTCCTGTGGGTTTTCTTTTCACTTTCTCTTTTTTTTGGGGGGACAGGGGGTGCGATTATTGTTGCTGTTGTCACTGTTGCTTTCCTGTGGGGGCTTTGCTCAGTTGCCCTGCCTTGGCTCCCAGGGAGTGGGTACATACACCACGCCCAGCTCCCCTCCTGGACAGCTTCCTTGACGCACACAAGTTTTCAAGTGTGATGGAGTCCAGTCTAGCACTGGCTTTCTTTCCTTGCTCATGCTTTTGGTGTCAGACTCCTGTACCAAATCCAAGGTCATGGAGATTTATTTACTCCTGTGTTTTCATCTAAGAGTCTGATCACTTTCAGCTCTTACGTTCACACTCACATTTTTAATCCATCTTTAACTTTATGGCCTAAAGCAAGAGCTCAAATTCACTCTTTGACAAGAGGCTATGCAACTGTCTCAGCACCATTTGTTGAAAAGAAGGTTCTTTTGTCCCCTGCATGACCTTGGCATCTGCAAGACTCGTTGCCCAGACGGGTGGCTTTGCTCCTGCACTCTCAGATCTATTCCACTGACCTGAATGTCGTTCCTGGGGCCAGTACGACAGAGTTTTGGTCACCAGCTTTGTGGGGACCTTGACATCAGAAACGTGTGATCTCTGGCTTCATGCTCCCCCAGGATGTCCCTGGCTCAACCCTGGTGAATCCCAGGGCCATTTGGCTACCCTTGTTCTTGATTAACATGAATCTGAAGGTCAGATTTTATCCAGGGCTCCGTTAAACTTTATGCCCTTCACTCTAAGTTTTGAGCCTTATAATGTCCTATTATACCTGATCAAATCCAATCAATCAGCACACTTAGTAATTATCAGACTGTAAACTAAAGTTCACAGATTCCATTGCACAGGGGATGCAGCGAGTCTCACTGCCAGGACGCATGTGAGGGGGGGAAGTGGGACCTCCAGAAAGCCATCCAGCAGGGTGGCGGGAACTGCCAGCATTCAGCAGCCACGGAGGCACCAAGTGACAAGGATCTCCAAGGCGCAGACTGAGGTCTCTCCTTAACAGGTGAATGCCACTCTGCACCATGCAGCTGGGCTCTCTGACCTCCCAGATGACATGCAGCAGCTGACGTCCTCGAATGACTCATATTCCTGCCTAAACTAGCAAGGTCGGATTCTGTGTTTGGGACACAGGGGTCCATGGAACACCGACTGCATTGCAACAGCAAGACAGTGAAGAATGAAGGAACTCTTACAGGAAGAATGATTGAGCACCTACTGTATGCAGCATATTCTGCACAGTCTCGGGGAGGCAAGATGCAGATGGGCTGGGGACCCAGCTCCTCCTTTGCCATCTGGTAAAATGAGAAGCAGGCGACTTCACGCATCCTTCACCTCCGTGGCGCCTGCACAGCACAGGGAGGCCCTGAGAAGGGCTCCTGAGCACACCAAGACAGGCACGAGGGGAGACAAGACTTCCCCTCACCCTGGGAAGGAAGGAGCTTCCCAAATAGACCACTGGCCGAGCCGCAGAGCTTCTGACTCCAGGCCCTGCCAGAGGACAGAGGACAGAGCAAGCTCCACGTTGGCTGCCTGAAGAAATCAAGAGGGACGTGCTAATTAAAGCAGCGAGAGTCATCAGTTCAGGACCAAAGTCACCAGCGGGGGCCTGAGCTCCAAGTACACACAAAGCAGGGACATCCACCTTCCAGGTGCTGGCTGACGGGGATGTCCACAGAGGCAGCTTGCTGGGGATCGTATAGAACACCCTCGGGGTGCCTGAGAAAGCAAAGGATGGGAACCGGAGACTTTCATTTGAAAATATTTTAAGCCTGTATAGCTTCAGAGGCATAATCAAGCAGACAGAGCACTTCCGACGTTGGAGCGAGTTCATGAACGCTTCTTTGGGGCCAGGGACGTAAATTCACACAGAAAATAAAGCACCGAGACATGATGAAACGCTCTCGGCGGGGATGATATATGGACACGCCGATGGAGCTTGGAGAAGGCAGAGCCGCGGCCCTGCACTCCACCCTGGGACAGGCTGGGCATTGACGTGTGCATACTCAGCAGCGGATCCTGCATGAGCCCCATGTCTCACGGATTCATGAGGCCCAGGGCTCGGAGGGGCTCCACAGTGGGCCACCCGTGCACAGCAGGAGAGTGGTCAAGATGGAACGGAAACTCGTTTCTCAAAGATATGATTTCTGGGCTCGGGCATCTCAGGCAGGGCCTGCCGCAGAGCCCAGAGCACAGGCACCGTCACTGCTCGACCAGACGGATCCTGGGGCCTCCAGACCAAATTCCTGTCTTTGGCTCACAGCTGAAGTCTGTTTCCTTAAAGGTTCCTGAACATCCCAGTGGGGCATGTCCTTGAACCCACGGAGCCACAACCCTGGGCTGGGCACGCTGCCAAAGCCCAGTCTAGTATCTTGAGGAAGGGTTTGTCCTCTGACCACGCATGGGAACCTATCTCAAGAACAGACCCGCTGCACGGATGCAACACTGGCGGTGACCGACTGCTCGAAGGAGGAGAGTCGACAGATAATAAGATCAGACACTCAGTGTGGGAAATTATGCAGCTGCTAAAAATGCTGCGGGTGAGACAGTGTTTCCTGTCCGTGAGAAACATAGGGTCAAACACTGAGGATGCGCTACGCGGCAGGGAACAGAGGCCCTCAAGGGGTCACTGGATGAGCTGAATGCAGGGATCATTTACAGAAGTGCAAGCCGGTCAGGGAACCAAGCGAAGAGGCTGCAGCACCCAGGACCTGGTCAGCCCCAGACTGCAGGACACAGGAGGGAGCTGTCCCCGTTGCCAGAACCCAAAAGCATGGCGCAGAGACAGCTGTGTGTGGGGACAGCGGCACAGCAGGGAGCGGGCCAGAGTCAGGCAAGCCTGGTCTCCAGCCTGCTCGCTCACTCCTGTCAGGTCCCAGGGCAGGTGGGGATGGGCAGCCTTCCGGGGCAGAGTCTGCAGAGCCTTGGGCAGGGAGCCTGGATGGACAGACGGACGTGACATCGATACACTCTCCCCCCTCAGAGCCTCAAGTGCACACTCAGGGGCAGGTTCTCACACGTGTTTAACGTCACCTAGTCCTGCTTGTCCCACGCTAGGCATACTTTCTGATGACTTTGGGTCACACTGATTCAAAGGGCTAATGACGATGGAGAGCCAAAGGCAGTGTTCAGCAGGCACAGGGAACACACGGTGACACTGACTGACAACACAAGCCCAGAGCACTGCACCCGACAGAGAGCACAGAGGAGATTCTCCCCCACACACGACTCCAGACTCTGATTTTATTCTTAATGGGTTTTTTTAAATTTCCAACTAAACAGAACGAATGTCAGTATTAATTTTTATTTATTTATTTTTTGCAGTATTGAGAATGGAACCCGGGACCTCAAATGTGCTAGGCAAGTGCTCTTCTACCACTGAGTTATGTCCCGGGCCCCAGTCTAGGGCTTGTGAGTAACTTCAATGAGCAGGGCAAGACCACCATAAACAGTTTTAAAAATATTTTCGTCTCCCAAAAAGATTCTTCATGATGCCAGTGCACATCCATAATCCTAGTGACTTGGGAGGCTGAGGCAGGAGGATCACAAGTTAGAGGCCAGCCTAAGCAAGACCCTATCTTAAAATAAAATTATTAAAGGGTTGGGGGTAAAACTCAGTGGCAAAGCACCTCTGGGTTTAATCCCCAACACTGGAAAAGAAAAAGAGAAGACCCTTCATGTGTGTTGACAGATAGCATACAGAGTATTCCCTTATCCGTCCCCACTCCCTGGCTCATTCCCCACTCATCGCTCTCTCTCTCTACGTGCCCCTTCAGAACTCTCCTCTATCCTCTAAAACAGTTCTTTAAGGCTGGTTTCTTTCACTCCACATTGTTTTCAAGGTTCATCTATGACAGAGTACACATGAGGAATTCATTCCTTGTTTAGGGCTGAGCAGTATTCCATTGCATGGAAGTATCAAATTTTATCGATCCATTCACATCATTTTCCAGAATGTTTCCATCCGAGACACTGTGGAGAAGGACCCACTCTCCAGAAATAGGGCAGAACTGGGGTACCTCCAGAAGCCTTGGACCTGACCAGCTCCAAATTTCCCCAACTTGATTCACTCCAGCCTCCTTCCCCAATGTTGTACCTTATCACTATGAATTACTATTTCTTTTTAAGCTGGCTCACCCTTTCACTAAATTTCAAAAAGAAAATTCCTATTTTATATATTCACACTTTAAATGCAAAAATACTACCACTTGCCCCAAAGAGAAAAGAACCCTAAAAATAAATACCAGGAAAGACAAACTCACAGCATCACATTCTGCCTGGGGACTCTGTTGCTCCACCCTGAACCAACCCTGCCAGAGGTCTGGACGCAGGACGGGACCTCACTGAGCCCTTCCCCCATCAGAACCCGCAGGTTAGAAAGGGCGGTGAGACATCCCTGATCCAGGGCTGGAGGCCAACTCAGTCCTCCTCCCCTAACCCCTAATCTGCGCCTGCAGAAGCCCTGGCCACACTGCCATAGTCCCTCTTGCCCCTCAGATCCAGGCTGTGGGCCACCCTCCTACTCTGCTCCCACCCTAACCTTCAGGGCTTCTGGGTCACCGTCTCGGGACTTGGTCATCACTGTCTTCTCCCAGGAGGCCTAAAGCTCACCGCCGGCGACGTGGCCCATACCCTCCCTCAGCAGACCCTCACCAAGCTGCTCCTTCCCAAGGACGCCAGGAATGGTGCTCAAAAGACCCACTTCCAAAACCACCAGCGAGGAGACCTGAGAGCAGGCCATTCTATCACTCCAGTCCTGGGGACCAATCGTGTCGGGGGCTGGAAACCCACCCCCTGCCAGCCTCAGCACGGCTCAGTGTCCCTACATGGAAAAGGATTCCCAGGACCCTGGTGACCCTACATTGGACGGCCCCCAGTCCCACCCTGGCCTGCTGGGAAGAACGTGAAGAAGCCACACCAGGCCGCACGCTGCATTGATATTCATGGCCACACTGCCAGCTGCCTGCCCTGCCTTCCTGGGGGACCATGGAAGATGTGAAAAATGGACTCATTAAGACGTTAAATAATTCAACAACGAGCAGCCCCTACCAAATGCCCAGCGGCTCTCCACTTGCTGGGGCAGCAGCTTCCATGCTCACGCAGGGACTGGCCACCTCTGCGGGACAGCATGGGGGATGGCACCTGCTGGTTTTTGGCCATCAGAGGGGCAGAGTGCATTTAACCACCAGGAGTAGGCTGTCACCGCTGGCCTGTCGTCACCGTGCTCGGCAAGGCCCTGGAGATGCGATGGCTTACTTTAGTCAACAATGCCAACGCCGTGCATAACGTCCAGGGGCACTTGGGGGTCCGAGCGTGTCTGCTGGTCTTCTCTCCCCTGCTCACTTGAAACTTGGGAACAACTCCTCCTCACCAGAAGATTGACCAGTGGCCAGGTGGTCACCTGTAAGCTCAGTCCCGGAAACTGGGAACCGCAGCCACCTAGGCTCAGGCCTCCACCCGCAGCCTCCTGGGCTCCTGTGGGGACGCCATGCACATGGGTTCATGCCTTGAGCCCAATTTAAAATCTTCCCAGGCCCCGAAGTGCCCAGGCTGGGGTTGCAAACTCAAATGCCTAACAGGGAAGGCGGGATGGGAAAACTGGCCCCGTGGGTAACTGGGCCAACTCGTCCCTGCAAAGGGATTGTGCTGCCCAGCTCCAGCATCCAAATGTACGACTGTCCCAAATGTCAAACCTGGGGGGCCTGTGACCAATGCTGCCACTGAGACCCAAAGCCCGGGAGAGGGGCCGCACAGCACAGCCCATGCTCTCAACCCAACTTCCTTTCCACCTCATTTTGATCCCTTGTCCACCCTCCTGAGCTCTCACTCTGTTGGCGGGTCTACAGTGGGAGCCCTCTGGTGCACAGGAGGGAGGCTGCCCTCGTTTGAGTCTGTTTTCTGGCCACAGCCAGGCGCACTCACGGCTGGCATGGTCCTCAGCTTTAGGAACAACCTCAGGGGCACTGCCCTAACGCCAGCCCCGCCACCAGAGCTGCTGGCGAAGGGCTTGGTGCCCACGCCCTGGACTGCTGGGCCCGCCTCCTCCTGACTCCCACGCGGGATCTGATCGGCCGGCTGGAGCTGCTGCCAGAGCCCTGCTTCTATTAATAGCTCCCGGCTCTGGGGACGCTCCGCAGGCGTTGAGGCCACCGATTTCTCAAACTGGCTTCATGAGCTGCTTACTCCATCCTGTGGGCACAGAAAGGGCGTCACAGGGAGAGGCAAGGACGGAGACATGGGGAGGCCAGGAGCGCGGGAGCCCAGACGAACCCAGTGTGCCTGGGTCCGAGGCCACCGCTCCTGAGTGGTCCAGGTCCAGGAAGGACCCTTCAGCAGGACAGCTTAAAACGGCCTTCAACAGGCACCAAGGATGCTCGGAAGGGGAGAGCAGGTGTTTGTGTCCTTGAGGCTGCTGTCCCTGGGCCCTGGTCACAGTGGGATCACCAGGAAGCCCTTGGGCTCCCCAGCTGCCCCTGGCCCGGCTCTGCAGGCCTCTCTGACTCTACCAGAAGGATGTCATTGCCCCACTACAGGCCCAAGACTCCTGTGGAAGGAGCCAGGGAGAGAGTGACGTCAGGATGCAGACCTAGACCATGCTCTGCTGCTGTCACAGAGGCCACCTCCACACCTCATGACCCCAGAAAGCATGTGGAGAGCCTGCCAGGCAGGCCGTGCGGAGGACCTGCCCTGTGGACTCCCAGCCCTGGCTGGAAGGCCCCACCGGTCCATCCTGGCCATTGGGCCAACAAAGACAGACCGACAGAGCAGTGGGCCAGGGCCCCCCAGCTCAAAAACTCCAGGGCTCCCGGGTCCTGGGAACAGATGCCCAGAACGTGCAGTGGTCTGTCCCCAGAGCGGTGCCTCGGAAGCTCCGCTCAGTGTGGCATATGGCTCAGTGACTGCATAAATCAGAGGGGCCGCGCCTCCTCCCACAGAGCTGCCAGCACCAGCATCTGCCCCGAGACTGGAGGCTCCCCCAGCAATTAGCGAGCTGGGAAACGAGGCTCGGTGCCCATGGCGACCAGATTCATGAGGGACCTGGGGCCAGCAGCTGCCTGATCCAGAAGTTGAGTGCGTCCTGGAGCAGAGGGCGGGGGGGCCAGCCGCTCCAGCCACACGAGCCCCTCGGCCTTCAGCACGGCTTCAGACTGCAGTCAAAGACCCAGGGCAGGGACCCGGCTGCTGGGCCATCTCCGAGTGCACAGCCCAGGGACATTAAGCACACTCACGCTGTCGTGCAACCACCACCGCGTCCATCGTGAGGGCTTTTCCACCTACCAAACTGAAACTCTGTCCCGCCCCAGCCCGACACCCACTGTCCTGCTTTCTCCCTATGAACCTGACTCCTCGAGGGACCTCACCGAGTGGAACCATATGGCAGGTCTCCTCTTGCATCTGGCCTGTGTCACTTAACCACCTCAGGTTCAATCCCTGTCACTCAGCGCCCAGACACTTTTACAGCCAGTGTGCCATTCTGATGTCCAAGGCAGGAGTTTGCATCTTACCAGAGTGTAAATCCCAATGACTGGAAATAACGACAGGGGTCTCATACAGACGGGGGCTGAGAACCATCATTCTAGAAGGCCCTGGCACAGCACGTTGGCCTTCCCCGTAGGTGGGAGTGTGGTGGGTTGCTCCAGGTGGCTTTGCCCTCTGCGTGAGCGAGTCCCCAGCACCTTCTCTCTAATGGAGGAAGGAATGCTTCCTTGCACACTGCCCTGTCCCCAGTTAGAGACCCGTGTTGCAAGAGGAAGCCACGGAAAGATAGCAGCTCTGGCTCAGAAGGGAGGCCCAAGGCCCCAGTCCTCCCACGGAGCGGGGAGCCTTCCGGGCTGCAGGCAAGAGGCCACAGTCTCTGCCTTCCCACCCTGGGGACTGGAGACTGGCAATCTCCTGGGAGCAAAGTCCTCCACCCCTGGGAGGTGACCACACACTTTGGTACCCTGAGCAGGAGCTCTCCTGCCTCAGGGGGGAGTGCTGGTGGCAGCATTCCTCCAGGCTGACGGTCCTTCCAAGTCGGAGAGAAGAGGGGATGGATGGGAAGAGGTGGGGAGCCCCCATGTCCACAGCATATTGGGGAAACAGGCCTCTCAAGTCACTGTCCCCACTTTCCCCATCTGTCAGGCCAGATCTGAGCATCCAAAGCTCCTGACTACAAAAGAGACGTGCTGGGGACTCTGGAAGCCACAGCCATCTATGGAGGAACTCAAAACAAAGGCGTTGAAGGGAAGAAGAACTTATTAATTTTTGGGCCCCGTTCCAGACTGTACACCTGGCCCATTTCAGCATTCTCTGAGCTGGCAGACTCAGGCAGAAGGAGGGAAGGAAGGGGGACATCTTGTGCCCTAGAAATTCACTGCCCCAAGCTACCTCCCAAGGCGGTGGTGATTGAGAATCATGGGACATTAATTAGCCCTGAAAGGGAGCTGGAGGTCAGCGCGAAGCAGTGAGTCAGAGCGCGCTCTGGAGCTGAATGTGTGGGGCCGAGTCCTCCCTTGGCCACAGACGCGTTAGGTGACCTTGAACAAGTTACTTAGCCTCTCTGAACCTCCAGCTCCTTATCTGAGAAATAGAGAAGATACTGAGGCTCGTGAGGCTGTCAGGAGCCTCTGCCATCCAGGCCAGGAGAACCAGTGATCGAGGCTGAGAAGTGACGTTTCCGCCTCCCTCCCAGCCTGAGTCCTCTCCACAGCCCAGTCGAGCACAAGGAGAGCGGAGATAGAGTCCCCGCCTGAGCCCCTCAGGTTCAGCAGGAAGAAAGGTGCCCCCCAAGATCAGACCGGACAAGGAGCGAAGGAAGGGCTGGGAAGACTGTTCCTGCTTCTTCAGGGGCCACACTCGGGCTCTGCCAAGGAGAGGACAGTGCCCTGGAGCAGAGACGCTGCCACGGTGCTGGGGTCGCAGCCTGGGAACTGCCCCCATTCTGCCCTCCTAAGTACTGAGGGGCCCACCACTGACCTCAATCCAATATTATGACAAATACTGTATCTGCTGCCCACCCAGCAGGCCCAGAGTGTGACCTGGGGGTTCAGCTCAAACTCAGAAGCACATGACCATCTCAGGCCAGGTCCACTGAGAAGAGGAACACTCCGTGCCAGCTCACACAGCAGGCTGGCGGCCATCTCCAGCCTCCCCCTCACACCCCTGTGGCATGACCCTAGGGAAGGGGCCCAGCTGCACAGCGGGGCAGCTCTGGGGCCACCTCCATCTTCAAGGCCTCAGGGCCCCGCAGAGGCCAGGGTCTCTACTAAGAATGCCAATTAAGCACCCAGGTCCCCACAGAGACGTGTCCAGCCCACTGTCACTGTGGCCCGCTGGGCCCTGACGGCCTCTCCTTGCAGACACACCAGTGGGCGTCTGGCACTCAGCAATCTCAGCAACATGGCCCAATGACAGGGGACGTTCTGCCTTTATCTGCTTCCCACCAAATAGAGCTAGAAAGTTAACCAAATGTCACCTTCTCATGCACCAGAGCTTGTGACCCTCAGTCCACCCCCTGGTTAACAGTTCTGCAGGGAAGTTCAGCATCTGATGACCACCAGGTTTGCAGTCCCAAGGGGCACCAACATCTCCCTCACCCCCTACCCAGGGGCTCTCTCCTGATGGTCGATTAGTTTTATGATCCCCAGTGTATCTTCTGCCTGCAAGGATTAATGTCCCTTCCATGAGATGACATCAGTTCCTCAAAGACAGGGCGGTATTTACCAAATGGCACTTCCCCGTGCACCCATGACACAAAACGTTACTGCGAAATGCGACTGTTTCCTATTTTTGCTATGATTTGGCCCATTTTTCTCTCTTTGGAACGTGAGCAGGGTCAACATGGGGGTTCATCACATAAACAGGATCCGAGGTGCGTGTGTTCACTGGGCAAGGGGCAAGTGCCACACACACTTGTGGTCAGTCATTCCACAAGTATTTACTAGGCTGCGAACATGTAAGACACAGGCTGGGGAGAGACAGAAAATAAACAGTCCCTGCTGTCAAGAGACTCGAGCATGAATGGCGACCCAGAAGGATACAAAAACAGATTTTAAGGACCTGGCCAAGGTTTAGCCACAGCACCATGGAAGCAAGGACAAGAAAGAAATGGTGTGCCTGGTAGAGGAGCAACTCAGGCGGGGTTCTGAAGACTGCAGAGGAGTTCTCTCTGGAAGGGCAGCCGAGTGGGAACGGTGTGGGAAAATCCACAGTGAGAAACGCTCGGCGATCCAGTTCCGAGGGTGCAGAGTCAGGAAGCTGCTGGTTTAGCACATCCGGTGTTGATGTGAGAGACCACCCAGCTTAGGACTGGCCAGCAGGGAATCCAAAAGGTCTGCCTGGCTGAAGCCAGAGCCAGCCACTGCGCGCCCTCAGTCTCTGCGCCTCCCTGCATTTGTGTTTAAACCGATGGCGATCCCGCCCACCTCACATCCTGTCCATTCCAATGATGACTGCTCATCTGCCCGTGAAGCCAGGAGGTCATGGAGGCCTGGGACGCATCAGAGGAGAAAGTGCAGCCCTGACCCTCCTGCACCTGGGGTTCCAGCTGGGGAGACTGGGAGCCATGGGGAAAGCAGATGAGGTCAGAAGGCGACAACGGGTCTTGGAGGAGGTGCAACCCCCAGGAGCACGTGGCTGTCCCCTGGGGAGGTGGAAAACAGCGGCGGGGGGCCCACTGCACCTCACCAGCACCCACCAGGCCGTGTGCAATCAGATGCAGGGCAGTGGGGGCATAACAGGGACCAACACGGAGACACCTGCAACTCTCAGAGGAAAAGCAGGTAGTGGCCAGGCCGGGTGGGGGTGGGAGAGGACTGGGGAGGGGACAGGCTTTGGTCTGGTTTGGTTTGGTTGGAGGTGGGTACCTGGGACTGAAACCAGGGGTGCTTAACCACTAAGCCACATCCTCAGCCCTTTTTATTTTTTGAGACAGGGTCTTGCTAAGTTCCTGAGGCTAGACTCCAACTTGTGATCCTCCTGCCTCAGCCTCCCAAGTCACTGTGCCAGGTGAGGGCACAATTTTGAAGAAGGAGCCTCTAGGATCTGGAGATGACTGAGAGGAGGGCAGGGAGACAGGGAGCCTTCAGAGGCATTCAGAGCACTACAGAGGTCAGTATGTGAATAGCACGCAGGGCGGGGGCAGGGTGGGCGCAGTGGGCCTAGAGAAGGCGGGAGGAAAGGGTCTACCTGTGCCAGGTGCTCAGCTACATGAAGTTCAGGTGAACTGTCTGAGCAGGCTGAGATGTAGGGCCAGCAGGGATCACAGACATGGAGGGGTGAGAGGCGGGCAGGAAAGTCTGGGGGCACAGGAAGCAGTCCACACATGGGGGACAGAAGCGACGCAGAAGGCAGGCGGGCTGGGCTGCCTGCATGCCTCTCCTCCGAAGTTCCAAGTGGAGTAAGGGCTGGAGAAAGTCCACTGCACTGACCTCATGGCCTCCTCCTCTGTGGCCCCATGGCTCTCAGGGAGCCGCTCGTGCGTCCTGTCCTCGGGCTCTGGGCTCAGCAAGACCACGCGGGAGGAGGACTCGTACACCCTCAGCCCCAGGCTGTCTGGCTCCTGTCAAAAGCTAACAAATAAACTGAAAAGTTCTGTTGCCTCAGTTTGAGCCCCGAGTGGCGTGTCCCGAGCACCATCACCTGGGAACAGCTGAGGTTGGTGACGTGGGAGTTTCTTTACTGAGGCTCACAGGAACACATCACGGTCAGAATGCACCAGAAACTTCAGCTTCACTCTAGACCCCAAGTACCAGGTCGGAAGCAAAGGAGCAGAGAAGGAAAGATCTGCCCGGCTCCACGTCCAAACAAGAGCCAGCCCCTGGGGCCACCACCTAGTCCCCAAGGCCACTCTCCTTCCTCATCAAGCTCTTTTTTCCATATAATTTACTTTGGGGTTTTTGTTTTGTTTTGGGGACTTTGTTTTGTTTTGGGGATTTTCCAAGGGTGCTTTACCAGTGAGTAAGTCTCCAGCCCTTTCTCTTTTTAAAATCTTGAGACAGGGTCTCACCAGGTTGCCCAGGCTGGCCTTGAACTTGCCATCCCGCTGCAGCAATCATCTGAGGCAATCATCTGGGATTACAGACACGCACACCAGCCCAGTTTGAAGCACATTTTAAAAGAAACGAATCTTGCCAGGCATGTATGAACACCTGCCGTCTGAGCTACTCGGGAAATTAAAGCAGGAGGAACCCAAGTGCAAGGCCAGTGTGGGAAACTTAGCCAGTCCCCATCGCAAAACAAACAATACAAAGGACTGGGGATGTAGCTCCATGGTGAGTGCCCCTGGGCTCCACCGTCAGCACCAGAAATAAGTGAACAAATGAATCTTACTACATATATATAGGGTATCCCCGTGATGTCATGGGACACACATGAATATTAAGAGGTTATATAGTGAAGCAAATAAACATTCATCATTTCACATGGCAATCCTTTTTTTCTTATTTTTGTGGCAAGAGCTGCTAAAATCTCACTGGGCATGAATCCCAAGTACAGTACCATTTCATCACCTCAAGGCCTCATGTTGATACAAACACTATGGCACATATATGCAATGGAGCACTACACGGCTCTGAAAAATAACCCAGTCGTTTTTTGGGGGTTTTTTTCCTGTTTTTGTTTTTTGCTTTTTTTGGTACTGGGGATTGAACTAAAGGGTGCTTAACCACTGAGTCACATCTCCAGCCCTTTTTATACTTTATTTAGAGACAGGGTCTCACTGAGTTGCTTAGGGCCTAAGTTGTTGAGGCTGCCTTTAAACTCATGATCCTCCTGCCTCAGCCTCCCAAGCCATTGGGATTACAGCTGTGCACCACCACACCTGGCAAAAAAGGACAAGATCTTGTCATTTGTCACAATCGCAATGGGCCTAGAGAGCATTACAGTAAGTGAAATAAGCCTACCCCAAAAGACTAATGCTGTAGTAATCCCAGTTATTGTAGAACTTTAAAAATCAAACATGCAGAGATAGGGAACAAAAGAACGGTCAGCAGGGTGTTGTCGCAGCAGCGGACATGTGCGATGGGCAGGTCCACAGATCACTCGTGCCGTCTGAAGCCTGGAAAGCTACAGATGACCAGGGCCAATCACTCCCATGCTCAGGGTCACCCTTCTCAGCAATAAACTAGAAACAGCAGTGACCTACCAGCAGACATGGTCAGACCCAAGGACACACAGGGGACTGGTCACGTTATCAGATTTATTTTATGGTCTTACACGGAAACATTTTTTTTTCAAAGCTGACAAAAATAAATAAATAAAGCTGAAATCTTAATGCAGCCTGCTGTGGTCCTAACCGCTTGGAAACACTGGAACTCTTCTCTAAACCCACCCCAGCCCTGTGCATGGCCACAGGCCTGGCCCTGGTTCTCTCCTCAGCCCCTTCCTCTTCTGCTCCAGTCTGGCTGAGCTCTTGGTTCTCCAAATAAGGACGTGTGACAATTTAAACAGTCCTGCAAGAGGTGAGGCAGCCGTGGCTGAGCTATCATGGGCCACCCAGGACTGACTGTCATTACAGACAAGTACTGGAGACATAGGAAGCAGGGTAGGTGGTTGGGAGTTCAGTGGGCCTTCACCAAGAAGAAGAGATTGAGACTGGAGAAGATTAACATTCCTCTATTCATTCCACTCATTCTTCCCCTCGACTCACAAGGTGCCCCAGGGCCTTTGCACAAACTATTCCCTCTCGCTGGAATGTTTATCCATGGTTCCTACTCTGAACAGCTCAGCTCTCAACTTTTCTTCAAGCACCTTTCAGACCACTCAATCACTGCCTCTAGAGGACTCTGCCCAGAATCACCACTTTCTAACTGTGTGACCTCAGATAGGTGACTCAACCTCTCTGTGCCTGTTTGTTCATATGCCAAATGAAAATTTTAAAAGTACTTATTTCATGGGGTTGATCTGAAGTTTGAGATAATGTGTATATACAATAAACCCTCCCCCTCCCTCTCCCTCTCCCTCTCTTAGTAGTTCAGGCTACTCTACAAGATACCATCAAATGGGTAGCTTCACCAACTGAAACGTATCACAAGCCCAGAGCTGGGAGTCCAAGCTCAGGGTGCCACATGGTGCAGCTCTGGTCAGGGACAGGCCTTCTGCTGGCAGACATCTTCTTGTGTCCTCACATGGTGGAGAACCAGTAAAGCCAAGTCTCCTCTTAGGAGGGCAGTGATCCTGTAGCAGGGTCCCACCCCATAAACTCATCCCTTCCAAAGACAGTCCGCCCTCGGGGTGCACAGGGACTGTCCCAGGACCTGCCCCAAGGGCATCAAAACCCATGGCCCACCCTGTCACACACATCAGATGGTATGGAATTTGCATAGACCCATACACGCCCTCCTATTTTCGGCCACCTCTGGAAGACTTCATAAGACGATGTAAATGTAACGTGAATATCTGCTATGTTGTATTGTTTCAGGAATAATGACAAGGAAAGGTCCCTACGTGTTCAACAGAGATGAAAATCATGTTTTGCATAATGTCATTTAATATACATATTAATGCATAATATTTGACACAATATGTCAAATATTTCCCACCAAGTGGGTGGAGTCTGTGGGTTCAGAGGACGCAGTGTTTCAATGCAGGAAGTGGCAAGGCAACATCACTCTTCCCTACAAAATGGGGACAACGTGCCTACTTTGCCGTCCCTGTCAAATGCAATAATGAATGTGAACGCTCTTGACAAACTATCCATTACCCTACAAGATCCTAGGTCTGATTTCCACCCAAGCCTGACCCTCCCAGGAACACGACTAGTCTCTCCATCCCTGGAAGTGGACTCTCCTATGTTTGAGAACCTTGGCCAAGAACTGTCTGATTTCGGAACATGTCTGCACTCCTCTTCCCAGGCAATGATGAGGGCTCAGGGGCACAGTCCTGGGTTCAAATCCCAGCTTCAGTGCTTACCTGCTGTGTGGCTTTGGGCAGGGCACTTGAAGTCTCTGTGCTTCCCACGTAAAATAAAGATAATTCCATCACCTAACAAGCTGCACAGGGTTGCCAGGAGGGTGAGACCAGATGGAATGTGCACACTGTTCCCAACAGAGGCTGGCACCGGGTATGCGCCACCTAAGTGACTGACACTGTTATCACATCTCAGCGTGGAACATCTGGATCTGAGTGAGTGTCCTCTAGCTGCTGAACATTGGCTCTAATTTTTGCCTCAAAACTTTGGCAGAGACTGTCTGTGTGTGCCCGTGTCTGCCGTGCGTGTCTGTGATCTTCCCACCACCCGGCTGGCACGTGGCTCCGCGGGGAGGCAGCTGGGGGACGTGCCCATCACCAGCCGGACGGAAACCAGCAGGGCAGTTCGCCCTGGTCCGTGGGGACTTGAGCCTGCCTTCCGTGGGGTGCCAGCTCCGGTCCTCTGCCCCAGCTGCCCTCATGCCCATGCTGTGCTCTCAGCACGCCGGCCAGCACGGCACTGTCCTTGCACCTGATGCCCGGCTCCCAAGCTGGATCCTCCTTTTCCCCAGTCCCCCAGGGCCTCTGAATGCTCCTGCCTCCTCCTCTGCGCTGTCCTGACCGCGTCCTCTCAGAATCCTCCCACAGGCGGTGTCCCTCAGGCCTGTCCCACTCCTGTGCACAGGGTGCCCAGGCAGACCTTGTCCTGGGGTGGCCAGGGCTTGCCTCATGCCGTCTCAGGTCCACCCAGGACACAGCTCCCAGAGAAGTGGCAGGAAGAACAGAGGAAGGCCAGGTTCTCCTAACCCTCCCTTCCCAGAGGTGCACTGCACGTCCCTCACCGTGTGCCCTGTCTCCCGTGGCAGGCCTGCATACACACTGGGAGGGCCAGGTGGCTGGCCGCACGTGCCCGCTGCAGCCATGGCAGGACATGGGGAAAGGCAGTGGCAGGCCCCACACTCGGGGCCGGCTCCCCTTTCCTTTCCCTCCTCTGCAGCTCGCAGGCCTCGCTGCCTTTGGATCAGGACAGAAAACATTAGCGTTCCTTTAATTCTTTTCCGGCGTTTACAACTAATGAGAAATGTATCCTATTACTCCGGAGCTCGTGCTTTCTCACCCCAGGAAAGCTCATAAATCTCTCTCTCTTTCCCCTCAACATGGTGTTTATTTTGAAATGTGATTTGAGTTTGCCCACAGTCAGCTCTGAGATGCGGATTATTGCTGAGGTCCGGGGAATAGTCGGCAGCAGGGCGGGGGCAGCTGTGCGGAACCGGGGCTGGCTGGGGCCGGGCTGGGGACGGGCTGGGGCCTGGCGTGGTGCGCGGTCCTGTGTGTCTATGCATCTGATTTTCTTTGACAGAGGAGCTCCATCAGGTTCCTCCGTGCAATCTCAAATCCAGAGGATGAGAAAGGAGGTCTCTGCAGAGGCAGGGACGAGCCGCCCCGCGCACAGGGCCTTAGCAGGCTGCCTGGCGTAGCTTCCGCCCATCTGGCCTCCACATCCCGCCCAAGGCTGCGCTGAGGGGCCAAGGCACACCTGTCCTCTGGCTGGTGGCAGCAGCACAGGAGCATCCCATCTGCTGGGTGCTGGCTCTGTGGGGACCTGCAGACTGCACCCTTGGGCTCAGAGGTGGGGAGAACCCAGATCACCCAAAAGTGTCCTTGCACACACATGGGTGGGCCTGTGCACCCACCCCCAACGTCACCCCAGCAACTACTCGTCCCTGTACTCCCTGGGTCAGGATGAGAGTCAGAGGGAGGGATTCATTTTCCCAAAGCGTCCACAGAAGGACTTGGGATACAAGTCTGTCAATGCCAAGAGGCACTCTGACATCAGCCACATTCCTAAAGGCTTTGAATTCACTGACCACTTGGCCTGACCACATTACTCTGGGACCCCAAGTGATCCAGGGAGGTGAGGAACAAGATCCTTGTAGCTGTGACAAATGCCTAAGGATTTTTGGGTTTTTTTTTTTCATCTTTGTGAACTGTCTTAACATTGCCGCTGTAAGCTTAATGCAGAGGGCTTGTTTCTTGAAGGTATGAGCAGTAACAGAGGGGAGGGGATGGGAGGAAGGCAGTAGAGAAGAAGGGAAGGAGAAGGGGGCAGACAGGGACAGACAGGGAGCAAGCACACATCTTAGGCCACTCTGCTGAGTCTTGTCTTTAAATCCCCTAAGGTTCCCTTTTACCACTGCCCATCTGAGAGGACACTCAGTGGACAGGCTGAGGGCTTCTTCCTACACCAAGTCCTGCTCCTGATCATGGTCCTGCATGTGGGCCTCTGGGGAAATCACAACCTCCTTATGCATTTGCTTCCTGTAAAGCAGGCGGAGGGATCCTAACCCGAAGAGCCCGGAGGGTGGGGGTGGGGGTGAACACAGAGGACTCTGCTGGGAGCGCCTTGCCTTCTGCTGCAGAGGAGTTCAAGGGCAAGAGACCAAGGTTGCAAACTGCCGGCTGAGAGGCTGGGGAAAATGGTCAGGGGCCAGGCCGGGCAGGGTGTCTGATCAGATCTCAGTCTGCACAGGAGTGTCACATCCCCCAAACCCTCACAGCCCCCAGCCTCCCCACGGCTGCATCCTTCACCCCCTTAATGCCAACTGGGGAAGGACGCAGCCCGGCCATGCTGGGTCAGAAACCATGCTGACAACCCAGGCTCTTCCAGGGCTTTCTGGAAGCCAGCTGCCTTGTGGACTGTTCGGTATCTCCATCCAGGCCAGGTCCTCTGCTTGATTTCATGAGTGGGAGACCATGGGGTCAGAGGGTCGCAACAGCGTGCCCACCTTGCCCTCCCCTTCTCCCCTCCCTGATGACCTGAAGCACTTGCAGGGCAGAGGCACACCCAGGCCCTGCGGGGTTAACTCACTGCAGCCCACATGCCCCTGTGAGGCAGGCCCCACCTTCACCCACTTGTCAGATAAGGACACTGAGGTCCCACGTGGGGGGTGGTGATGGGGTTGCACCCAGCTGTCCACTCTGGACCATTCTCTAAACGGCCACGACACACGGGCTCCTGAGAGGAATTCAGAGAAAGAAGAGGCAAGAAAGGACTCCCGTGCCAAGCTGGCCCTACTGCATGCTTCTCCCACACGCTGCACCATGGAAGGTGCCGTGACAGGAGACGCGCGGCCTGAGGGGCCTCACCCGTCTTCAGCTACTTCTCCACCTCGGGGTCCTCTCTAACCAGCTGATGGCCGCTCGTCTTCTCCTGACGCCCCTGCAGGGTGGAGGAGGGCCTGTCTGCAGAGCCACGGGGCCTGTGGCAGTGTGGGGGCACGATGGGAGGCTCAGGGTTGCCGTGACAGCATCCTCAAGGCTTCTCCCAGTCCCTTGTCTGCTCCTGGGGCCTCCAGCCTCCAGCCTCCGCCAGATGCAGCAGTTCCAACAGGGCTGCTCTTGTGAAGGCCTGATAAAAAAAAGTTCCCTGACGAGGTTTGGAGGGTTGCTCTGTGTTGCTGGGGCAAGGGCCTCATGGGGTGCCCTGGGCTGCCCCAGGTCTTGCTCACCCCTGCCCTTAGGGGGCTTCCTAGTCTCGGATGAATGCCACCCTAAATGCCAGGTCCCAAGTGACGCTGCTACAGCGAGGAAGGCTCCCGCCGCTCCCTGGCACCTCGCTGTCCCGGATTTCTACAGCATGATTCCACAGGAAGAGTTTGTGTGGAGACGAGGTCTGCTGTGGAAATTGTCAGAACAGGGAAAGTCTGAAAATTCCTGCCAGGAAAGATCCCGTCCTATGTGAGCTGAATGGTCCCTGAGTCAAGAGTCACCCCAAACAGTCCTGAGCTGACAGCAGGGCAGCCCAGAGATGCCAACAGCCAGTGTGGAGCATGGTGATAGCACCCCATCTCCCGCCCGGACTCTGAACCAGACCTTCCAAGATGCACAGAGGAACACTGGGCACCTCTGCAAGCTCAGGACACAGGGAGTAAGCGCGAGACATCTTCCCAGCCTCGATTTTTCTTCCAGCACTCGGTTTATGCCTTTGGCTCTGCCACCAATTGAGTCTGAGTGAGTGAACCCAGATGACAAAACCATCCATCACGGAAAATAAATGACCAGGGAGGCTCTGGAACAGTCAGTCATGTGACTGCCCCACGGCGCAGGGTTTCCTGCTGGTAAAACTGATCCCAGGCTGCAAGGCAGTGCTTGGCCGAAAAGCATGGGTTTCACATGAACAGAAGGGCAGAGGCCACCCTGCCCCTGGAGGCAGGGGCACCCGGGTCAGTTTCCCCATCTGTAAAGTGGATTGGTGCTGCCCTGAGGTTCTCTGGAAATCAGATCAAAGACGGTGACTTCCACGGGCTCGGGCATGGCCCCTAGTAGCTTTTAGCAGCAAGGACCCAGACAGAGGGCTGGCCAGGCCTTTCCTGCCACCCCAAATGCTTCCTCAGAGTCACCCCCAAGATGCACCATGGAGGAGCACTGAGCTGTGGCCCTGAGGACTCCACTGCAGGGTATCTGGGGTACATGCGGAAACGACAGCCACAACGTGGGGTCAAGTAGGCCTGGCTCAATCCTGGCTCCCACTGTGTGCCCCGAGCACCCAGCTAGACCTTTCTTGGAGTACTTCAAGAGAAGGGAGTACTGAGAGCCCAGCCCAGGATAGTCACTGCCTGATCCCTGGTCAAGACACACATGGGATCCTGTCACTCCTCTGCACAACCCTCTCCAGTTCTGAATCCAGACCCTGCACACAAGACCTTCCCGACCAGTCCTGGCATTGGTCCCTTGCAGGTATCCCCGCACTCCAGGTTCCTGCCTCAGGGCCTTTGCATGTGTCACACCCTCTGTCAGGGATGCTCTCCCCAGATGTCCTCCTAGCTCACTCCTCTCTCCTACGAGGCCTCTGCTTGGCCATGGCCTCCTCAGAGAGAAGCCCCATCCTCTGCTGATTCCTCTGCAGCACCTGTCACCAGGCGCTCCTGTCCACAAGGTCAGTGCCATGTCCTGTCCTCCCCCATCCCAGAGCCTACACTGTGCTTGGTACGTGGCTGACAGTAAATACCATCACTGAGTAACTAAGAATCCATCCTCTGCCCCTACCTCAACTTAGCCTCCTAGAACGAACAAGCTCTGACCTCAGGATCCCAGGTCTACACATCCCGAGTGCAGACCTCCAGGCCGAGTTCAGTTCAGGTGAGAGGGTCTCTCCCCGAGGCCCACCACCACTTGGGTCTGCACCAGCCCCAGGCTTAGGACCCCAGCACCCCAGCAAGGCTCTGGCCTTCAGGTGCAGGCCTGGATCTGGTGGCCATACAGATCTCTCAGAGTCAGGCACAAAGAGCCAACATCGCTGCCCTCCAGTGCTGTTAGAGGACGAGGAGGGGCTCATCCTGGGGACATGGTGGGCCTGCCAGCCTTTCCTCATCGCTGTCTTCCCCTGAGAACATGGGGTTCTCTGGATGGTGCCCACTGCTCCCTGCAAATCTTCCCTGCTGGGGCAGAGACAGGCGGCACAATTAGTGTCTCAAAGGAACAACATTAGAGTAGGTTATGAATTTCCTTTGCTGCATTAAATTAAAATTGCAGAATTCCCTTGAAACCCTGCCACCGGCCCTGCGGTGCTGGCACCTACGTGCAGGCAGCTCAGCTGCAGTCCGAAGAGACCACCGGGCAGGCAGGGGACAGCCACAGTTCAGTCACACACGGCAGAAGCAGCTGGGGCTACAGGACACTCATCTTGCCCCTGAGCTCCAAGTCTCCTTGGCTGGCTGGGCTCTCAGGGAGGCACGTGGGCAGGTGGACTCCAAGGAGCTGTCCTGTCTCAGCCCCGGCAACACACTCACATGCACACAGAGCCACGGATCCAGGAGACAGGAAGTTCCTCCACAGCCAAGTCCTGGGACCTGGGGCCTCATGGCAGTGAAGTCTCTGGGAATGCCCTCGCTCTCGGGACTCGAGGCAGCGCTCACTAAGGCTGCCCAGCCCTCAGGAGGCAGCCAGGCGAGGAGAGTCTAGAGGGTCCACAAGTCAAGCCCCAAGTACAGCAACATGACAGACCAAGGACAAATCCCGGGCCCACCCACAGCAACCCCAGTCGTGAACCCTGCAGGCATAACAGCCATCTGACACAGGCTGCCACACACGGGAACCCCGACGACACTATGCCACGTGAAGTCAGCCAGTCCCCAAAAGCCTAGGAAGATGGCAGGGTTCCACTCATGAGGCTCTCAAGGAGTCAGTTTACAGACAGAAAGAAGGACGGCAGGTGTCAAGGACAGGGGGTGCTGGGCATGGATGGGGAGTTGGTGCCTAGTGGGAATGGTTTCAGCTGGGGAAGATGGAGAAGTCCTAGAGATGGCTGGTGGTGACGGTTGCACAACGCTCTAAATGTGCTTAAATCCACTGAGCTGCACACTCGCCAATGGTTCCGATGATAAGCTGTTACACGTATTTTATAATCATTCAATTCATTTTTTTAAATGACAAAAAAAAAAGCACTACTGTTGCAGGCTCTCCAGGGCTGGGTGCAGGGCTGCGGCAGGGGAACAGAACAGAAGGAACAGCGGAGCCAGCGCTTGGAGGTCTGAAGGAATCTGATGGGCCCAGACACAGCAGCACAGGGGACACGCTCACAAAGTGAGCTCAGGCTGGCAGGGAGGCTGGGGCCAGTCAGCGGAGGCTATAATGGGCTTCAGTGAGTTCAGACTCCCATGTGTGACATGCAGTGCCACCCTCACGATCCATCATATCCTCTCTCCCATGGAGCTGGGCCATGAGCATCCAGAGGGCGGGAAGGGTCACTTTTTAATCTATACCTCCCTACAGGGACCCCTGCATCTGGCACCAATGACAGGCTCACAACTTAACTGAACAAAGTATACACTGCATAAACGGCCTGGGACAAAGTGGGCCCAAATGGGCAAGACGGGATCCAACAGCTGGGCGTGGTGGAACACACCTGTAATTCCAATGGCTCGGGAGGCTGAGGCAGGAGGATTGCAAGTTGGAGGACAGCCTCAGCAACTCAGCAAGACCCTGTCTCTAAATAAAATATACAAAAGGGCTGGGGATGTGGCTCAGTGGTTAAGCATCCCTGGGTTCAATCCTAGCCCATCCCCCCAAAAAAGACCGGAACAGGAGAGAACCAAATAAAAAAATATATGTATCCTGACACCCTTTGTGCAGATGCTCTCCCACTTATGATGGGGTCATGCCCAAAGAACCAAATGTAAGCTGAAAACAGCTTTATATTAAATAGGCACTTACCCCAGCTAAACTGTGGTCACAGCTCCGCCTGGCCCGCCTTAATGGACCCACAGCACTGCACAGCCTACAGCTGGGCCAGATCGCCTAACAAGAAGCCCGTCTAATACTTAGGTGTTGAACTTCTCACATGGGGCAGCACCATCCTAAGGCAAGCTGTTGTCAAGCTGAAGATCGTTTCACGTGGACACACTTCACATTCACTGCATCTGGAATACCAAGCCAAAGGGGCACTGCCATACCAAACTGAGTCACGTACTAAAATCGTTCCAGGAAAAAACAGAAGTTGCTCCCTTCCCCGAGTAATTAACTTTGGCAGTGTTTTCCAATTTCTGCTCAGTAGCACAGTGTGATAACATCTTCAAACTAAGCAGTGGATGGTCAGAAGGCACGAGAGTGTCCTGGACAGTTCAACTTTTCCTTGTGGACTTTCCATGTCCACCAGTTCACTAAATGCTCTGAGAAGTATGGCAGCAAAGAATTCTGAGCAGATGGTCTCAAAATCTGAATCCCTACGACTTCAGACCATGAAACATTTTGCTTCACGGCCTTATGGACATCTAAGTTTGGAAAATGTTGCATTCCAGGACTTTGATATGCAAAGAGGCCAGACTTGAGCTGGCAAAAGAAAGCAAACTGTAATTCAACACTGGAAGTTTTCTAAGAACCACCTGGCAACCTCCTTGCTGTTCTGTTGGGCTCTGTGGACCCCAGGCTCTGCTGGAACCATATCCTTTCTATTCTTTACCAATGCCTGGCACAGAGGTGTCAACTTGATGCCCTGCATTAATAATTACGCCTGACAGGGCAAGGTGGTACAGGCCTGTAATCCTGGTTACTCCAGAGGGTGAGGCTGGATTGAAAGTTTGTAGTCTGGGCAACTTAAGGAGACTCTCATTCAAACCAAAATTTAAGAGGGTTGGAGGTGAAGCTCAGCGGTAGAGTGTCTGCCTAGAATGCAAGAGATCCTAGATTTAACCCCAGAATCACAAATAATAAGTGACTTGGACAGCTGTGGCTTGGACAGATGAGGGCCACCTTTCCTAGCCCTTGAAGTCACAGCCTCTCCCTCAGGAGTTGCTTTCCAGGCCACTGAGTGCTTTGACAGTTTGTCCTCCTGTTCTGAAATAGGAAAGGGGTTGAGGTGAACCTTGAATGTCCTCATTGTTCATGACAAATGCTTGCGTATTGGCTGGATTCAGGACAGGATGACCTGGCATGTTCTAACCCACTTCCCATAGCTCCATGTTGAAGAAATGGGGCAACAGTTCCCTTCACCAGCTGGGCTCATCCATGAGGAAGGAGAAACCGGAGAGGCCCACTGGCCAGACCACATCCCTCTCTCACAAACACGCACTAGCTCCTAAGAGCCTCTGAGGTTTCCAACATCTAAGCAGCAGCTAAGGAATGATACTTCCAAAAATGAAGGGGGCTTGGGGCGTAGTCAGTGGGACAGTATCTGCCTAGCACGCACACAGCCCTGGGTTCCATCCCCAGCACAGCAGGAAATAAAACTAAATAAAAATGAACCAGGTACAGAGCTTCAGTTTGGGAACATGAAGAAGTCCTTGGGATTCATGGTGGTGATGGCTGCAAAACAATATGAATGTATTTAATGCCACTAAGCTCGACATCCCAAAATAGTTAAGATGGCCAATTTCATGTTATATATTTTACCACAAATAATTTTTTTCAACTTTACCATATTTTAATAAACTACTCACAAGGGGCAAAAAGCAGAGTTCAAGCTGCACACACTCTGGGGGCTCTAGGCCTTGTGTGGAGCCAGGCACATGGACACCCAAGAAATAGCTGTGTGAGGAGTCAGGAGACGCTGGTTCAAGGGGGAGCTTTCCATCTTGGTGGCTGGGACTAGGCGAACTACTCAGGATTTCTGGAGCCCTGACCTACAGAATGTGGGAAGTGGGACAGTCATCTGTAGGGTGAGAGGTGGTGGCCCCAGTGAAGAATTTTCCAGAGTGCCTGCTGTGTTGCCCAGAACCCATGCTGTACCTCAGGAGGCAAGGTGGGCACATGGGGACTCTAACCTCGGGTTCAGAGAACTTAAATTAACTTTTAGAGTCACACCATCAGCAAGGTGAAGCTGGGGCCCCAGGTTGCACATCTGCAGGCCTTCTGTATATTGTGACGCCCTGGCTGTGACCAAGTCTCTGTCCATCCATGCTCACGGGTTTCTTCCTGGATGGAGGGTGAAGGATGCTGCTCACACTCTGCTCCTTGCCCCGGGGAAGGTTATGTCAGCACAGTCACTTTGTGACAACCTGGTGGCCACACTCCTGCCTGGATGCTTATGCTTCTGGGTGGATGTTCTACCCCAATTTTTCTTTCCACAATTTAAACTGGTTTAATCTCTGAGTGTAACCCAATGAGACTTGAAACTAAACATTTCAAGTCCTGTACCAATTACTAAGACACTTGAAGACCTTCAGAATCCTTGGACTGATTGACATCAATAATGGAACCTAATTTTGATGTGGTTAAAAAAAAATGTTCATCTCCAATTACAATTCCAAGTTCCTGTCACCCAATCCCACTAGGGGAAGGCCCCAGGGTATCATCCTCTTTTGTAATTTCACCGTCATCAATAATTCTCTTTGGTTTTTCCATTGTACTTTTATGTACATATACCTATTTTTCTGATCATGACCTCATTTTTGTAGAACTTGAACTCTGGAAACTTGGGTCCTTGCGCCCTACGTGGTCTACTTTTTTTGTGTGTGTGTGTCGTTTTTTGTCTTTGTAAAGCTCCTTTGTGGCTCTACCTCACCAAGACCCAACTGAAGTTTCATCAGATGTGACTGCGAGGTTTAAACATTCAGGTCAGAGATAAAAATCATCTATACAATCAGAACACTCAGAAGCAGTTTAAGCTAGCCACAGGCACCACACTCCGGGCTTGGGAAGACAGCCATTGCTATGTAGACTTTCCTACGTGCAGGAAAGTCCGAGAACCACAGAGCTGGTGCAAAGGGAAAGATGGAAGGAGAAGAGAGAAGAGGGAGGGAAGATCAGTATGTCTTTTGGCAGTTGTTGGAGCCCGAGGGGAAACTCTTCATTATTTTTTTATGGTACTGGGGATTGAACCCAAGGGTGCTCTACCACCAATCTACATTCCCAGTCGTTTTTAATTTTTGAGACAAGGTCTGGCTGAGCTGCTACAGCTGGCTTCAACCTGAGATCCTCCTGCCTCAGCCTGCCAGGTAGCGGGCACTCATGCCCAGGGAAACCCTTGAATCCCAAGAGTAATGGGGACAATGAGAGAATCCGAGCCTGCCCCACTGACCTGTGACCTGCAATGTTCGCCCCCATTGCTAAGCGGGCCCTCAAAACTGCCCTGAACACACATTAGGGGCCGATCTCATGATGCTCAGAGCCCAAGAGCCACTGCAGTTCTGAGCCCCGGCACGGGGCCCACATGACACAGGCTTTCTTTTTATTTTCTTACTATTTTTTTTAGGTGTCCGTGGACCTTTATTTGATTGATTTATTTCTGTGCGGTGCTGAGCGGCGAACCCCGTGGCTCACGCATGCTCAGCAAGCGCTCTACCCGCGGCCGCAGCTGCTAGAAACGCTTTCCGAGCCGCCACTGCAGTGCGCAGTGCGCAGGCGCAGGGGCCTCCCGTGCGCTCCCCGCACACCGAGGGCCGGGGCGCCACCCCTCAGGCCTTGCCGACGGTACGTGTCAGGTCGGGGCTCCCCTCCGGAGAAACAGAACCGAGAGAACGCGCCTATAAACACCACAGGCGGGACTGCAGAGCTGGCTTACATGTTCGGAGGCTGGGATTCCCACAACGGCCGTCCGCAGGCTGGGCAGCGCTGGAAGCCGGCAGCCACTCAGCTGAAGAAGCTGGAAGCCCCAGAACAAGAGGGCTCATGATGCCGCCCCAGTGCGGGGCCCACGGCCTGGAAGCCCTCTGGAGAGTCACTGGTGTGAGCGAGCCTTCGAGGGCTTAAGAAGCTGGCGTCATCCGTGCGAAGCCAATGGCGGCCGAAAGCACTGCCTCAGGCTGGCCGGAGAGCGCAGTGCGCATGCGCCCACTGGCAAGGTTCCAGAGAGCGCATGCGCCTTCCTGAAGGTCTAGCACGCGCCTACGCCCAGACGAAAGCTCCAGCATGCGCATGCGCGAGCCTCCCTCTTCTTCCGCTTCCTGTCCCAGCCTGACGCCCACGTTCAGAGAAGGTCTCCACGCTCAGTTCACCGACCCACGTGCCCATCAGCCCTGGAAACGCCCGCACACCCCCAAGTGTGGCTGAGCAGTTTCCCAGTCGTTTGTCAGTCCATCAAATTGATAACCAGGAGTCACTGTCACACCCATAACAAGCTACACTGTGTCCACCAAAGGCTTCGCATCCACGCATCACTGGTCCGGGGGCTGCCTGGACGTGGGAAGCACACCGAAGCCCCTCGGCTGCGAGCGGCCCCCCGCCCCAGGCCAGCCAAGAGCCTCTCTGAAGTCCCGATGCTCCAGACAGTCCCTTCTGGCACGATGGCTTACTCTGGAGGTTTTGGACTCCAGATGGCTGGGAAGAGGTGCCACTGGCCTCCGGTCCTCTCTCTGACTCTCATAAGCGTCTTGGCCCGGTAGATGCCCACGACTGGCATGGCTGAAAAACGGCCTCAAGTGCTGAGGCTTGAAGACCCCTCAAGACTGGTAAGTTTAATAGCCGATTTGACCAGCAGGAGCCAAAACGCCTCCTCTTTGCTGTCTGGCATAGAGGGACACGGCCGTTCCCTTATCCCCTACCCCCTGCAGACTTCCTTGTAGAAACATCTGGGTTTGCAGTTGTGCTCGGGCATTGTCTGTATTTCTGGAGGAGGCGATCTGGCAGAGTGGGAAGTTGCCAGAAGCGCTTTTCTGTTCTCCATCCTTGCTGTGTAGCCTTGGCAGCTCCATCAGCCCTCAGGGCCACAGTTCCTCCGCTGCGGAGTGGAGACAATAGCGTCGGCCTACAGCTGGCCACACACGGCGCTGAGGAGACCAAGCGAGCTTGGATGTCCTTTCGTCAGCAGGCACCGGGGTGGCCTCCCTTTGTGACCAAAACTAAAGATCATCCTCCAGGCTGTCTGACTCCTGCACTGTCTGACTCCATGACAGCCTGTCACTTTCTAAAAATGCAGCTGATTAAAATGCAAAAACAACAACAAAAAAGCATTTGATAATTAAACACAACGATGTCTATTTTTTTTTAACACTTAGAAATCACTCCTTCCGCGAAGTGCAGAAACAGCTAAAGTGGCAACATTTACCCGCAGATAGCCTAGTGATGATCAGTGTATTTGTATTTCACCTGTCATTCACACAGTGCACCCTGGGCTTGGCAAACTGGTGCTGAAAAAAAAGAATGTTTGCTGAGTAGATGAATGGGGAAGTCTACTCTGCCAGAATAATATGACCCCCAAGAGGAGACAGTGAATCTATTGACTTCATCAAATACCTGATCTGGCCGGGCGTGGTGGCGCACACCTATAATCTCAGTACTTGGGAGGCTGAGGCAGGAGGATCGTGAGTTCAAAGCCAGCCTCAGCAACTTGGCGAGGCCCTAAGCAACTCAGTGAGACCCTGTCTCTAAATAAAATGCAAAATAGGGCTGGGGATGTGGCTCAGTGGTGGAGTGCCCCTGGGTTCAATCCTCAGTACCAAAAAAAACCCAAAAAACAAAAAACCTGATCTGGGCGTCTAACCATGGTTGTAAGAACCCACCTAGACACTGCATACTGATCCCTACTTCCTCTCTTGGTGGCCAAGGTGTGCACTAAGCCAATGGCAAAAGAATCATCCTTGCAGCAGGGATGAGGACTCTTGAGAAGGCTCTGGAGCAAGACTCCCATCTTTTCTGGATTTCCTGACCAGCAGTTCCACTGAGCATCACCAGAACATGCCTGAACCTCTAAAATACTTCAGTACCATTTCAGGCATCACGGCGCAGGCCATTTGCTCAAGGGTGCGTGTGTGTGCGTGTGTGTGTGTGAGTGAGTGATGTGACTCCCTGGCAGCTCTCAATCTCAATCCCAGCTTCGCACACCACCCTGACACATACCTCAATGGAGACATACAAATGGAGTCCGGGCTCTCAGGAAGCACAGGGTGCCAGCTTCCTGGTGTGACAAATATGCTACAAAACAAATTGCCCCACACTTAAGGGCTTAGAAAAGTCTCTCTCGTGGGCTGGCCAGGGCTGCCTTGGTTGGTTGATTTTTTTTGGGGGGTGAGGTACCAGGGATTGAACTCAGGGGCACTCGACCCCTGAGCCACATCCCCAACCCTATTTTATATTTCATTTAGAGACAGGGTCTCGCTGAGTTGCTCGGGGCCTGGCTAAGTTGCTGAGGCTGGCTTTGAACTTGAGACCTTCCTGCCTCAGCCTCCCGAACTGCTGGGCTCACAAGGCGTACACCAGGTGCCTGGCTAGCCTCGCCGAGCTCGCCTGGGCTTCGGCTGTGTCAGTCGTGAGCTCCGCAGGAGGCTGGTGGAACTGGGATGCCTGACGGCTGCAGCGTGGTCCTCTTCCTCCTGGACTGTCACCGCCCAGCACCCTGACCCAGCTCAGCCTGATGCAGTGTCAGGGTTCCAAGGAAGACGGTGAAGTTTCCAGCAACCATGGTTGACACGTGCATAACATTACCTCTGCCATAGCGGCTGGCTGAGGCAAGTCACTCAGCCAACTCTTGGCTAAGGGTTGGGAGTGAGCCTTCCCATTGCCAAGACCTCCTGGAGCCAGGTGGAAGCAGACACGGTGGGAAATTGAGGCCATTTTCACAATTAACCTGTGCTCCCCGTGACCCTTCCTGATGGAGGAAGACCCTGGCATTCCAGTTTATCACTCAATACCCACTTCGCTGCAAAGTGCTGGGGAATCCAAACCAAGACAACGCTTGTATTGTCCCTGACCAGAACTCCAAGGTTGAATGCTGGCTCTCTGCCACCATTGCAAGGGCCATGGGTTTTCCCTTACTGTAGAGATGTGCTGATTCCTCTCCAAATTCATGACTTAGGGATGTGGCTCAGTGATAAAGTGCCAAGCATGAGGCCCTGGGTTTCATCCCCAGTACCAAAAATAAAAAAAGATAAATCTGTTTTAAAAATGATTATAGAGTTGGGTGAGGTGGTGCACTCTGGTCAACCCAGCAACTCAGGAGGCTGAGGCAGGAGGATCACAAGTTGGAGGCCAGCCTCAGCAACTTAGTGAGGCCCTAAGCAACTCAGTGAGACCCTGTCTCTAATAAAAAATAAAAGGGGCTGGGGATGTGGCTCAGGGGTTAAGTGCCCCTGGATTCAATCTCTGGTACCAAAAAAATTTTAAAATCAGATGGTTAACTATTTTACGTGTTTTCTGCCACAATTAAAGAAAAAGAAAACAGTATTGTCAAGTAAAACACCAATATGTCAAAGACGGCCCCCTCGGTGGGCAGATGCCTCTCATTTCAGTTTCTGCAGTCTACTCTGAAGACTTCCACCAAAAGCCACCTTCCTCCGACACCTCTGCCCCATCCAGCTGCCCAGCTCCAGCCCTGTGTTCTCCAGGCAAGTTCAGAGGCCTTGCTAATTAGCATAAGACATGTTTACAAACAGGTGCTCCAGAAGGTGATGTGAGATGCTTGCTGATTCACAGGACGGGGTGAGAGCGGGTTCTGATTGGCTGCTTGGTGCTCACCACCCCCAGTCTCACAGATGCCCTCCTGTGCCCTGCATGGCCAAGGCAGGGACAGCTACAGCTGAGTCTCATGGGAGGTGGGTCCCCATTCCCACCCAGAGTGAATGGGGAGGACTGTCGTGTTCCCGGTTCCCAAGGCTGGCCAGGGTGGCCTGCCTCCATCTGCCTCCTTGTGAAAGCTCCCAGAAGGAACTTTCCAGCACCTGGACAGTCCTCCTTGAGCTTCCAGAGCTGGCTGCAGGGCTGTGGGGGCTGCTTACCAGCAGGAGACACACCTTTTTTGGTACAGGGGATTGACTCCAAGGGCGCTTACCCACTGAGCCACACCCCCAGCCCTTTTTATATTTTATTTAGAGACAGGGTCTCGATGAGTTGCTCAGGGCCTTGCTAAGTGGCTGAGGCTGGCCTCCAACTTGCAATCCTCCTGCCTCAGCCTCCTAAGCTGCTGGGACTACAGGCATGTGCCACAGCTCCCAGCCATAAACCTCTGTGCTCTAAAAATGAGGCAATGTGTGCTCTTCACTCACAGCCACAGAAAATGGCTCCAACACCTGCTTGCTAAGCCTCCTCGGGCTCATTCGCCTTCCTAGCTGGGTTCTGAGACCTTGAAGTTCGCAGGATGGGCAGGCCCCGGGCTTGGACCCTGCACTCCCTCCAAGTGGCCAGAACCCCCAGGGCCTGGTGGCTGCGGAAATCCAGCATCTGAGGTGCCATTCAGGGAGAAGCTGGGGTGTGCCCTCGAACCTCCTTCCTGACCTTATCACTGCCCCCGGA